>JAUUTY010000181.1:0-271973 GCA_030979885.1 Lolium multiflorum
TTTTCTAGGTTAATTTGCAACTATATGTATATTTGTTTTCTAGTTCTGGGCTGATCATTAAACTCAACATTGAGTTGTAGATTATGTGAAATTAGTACATGCCATAAAATATAGTAATTTTTTATGTACCCTACGAGGCAGTACGTGTGGTGTACCCTTAATTATTAATTGGTAGACATGTACCGTTGGCATGTTTGAAGAAAATTTGAATTTGGAAGAAGTTTTTAAAGTAAAATTAACGCAAGCACAAAATCATGTGTGATGGTGAAATTTCTAGAACACATTAATACAAACCTAGTAATATGAGTTTGTTTGGCTTTCTGCCCACAAGTGAGTATTGTGCGCATGTACTTTGATGCAAAATCCCGCCATACAAAACTTTTTAGTTATCATATGACCTCAAGTTTGGAAGAGATCGTATTTTAAGCAACTTCACAAACAAGAGATTCTAACAATTATATGCATGCATGAAAGAATGATTTCCCTTTTTTATTACTGTACAAAAATGGCTAGATGTGTGTTAATTGTGAAGGAGGGCTACCAAATTTTAACAGTTGCACATTATTGTCATAATTCCACCATTTGGAAGCAGTAGGGTAGACATGCTTTCCGCTTGGTAGGATGTGTTAGTGCCATCAATTTTGTAGATATAGGTTCAAGGATTTGTTCATCTTAATCTGCAACTATATATGGATTTTTAAGCTTTTGCCTAGTAATTAAACTCATAATTAAAATAATGTAGGTTATTTAACTACATACATGCCATAAATTCTGACAGGAAATACTTGGACGTGCCTTGCGAGGGTGGTAACAAACAAGAACACAATGACCAAACTTCAAATGCCAATCCACCCACCAAGCTATACGATTGGCATGTACAATCGATCGACTCCTTCTAATCAAATTTGAATACAATAGAAGAAGTTTAAAAAAATTTCAAAATGAGATCAACTTGTGCATTGAGTCATCCTTTGTTATTTATTTGCTTGTAAAAATAGAAACATAGGCATATGAATGTATTCGAAACACTTCACTTTTCAACGGGGAAGGGACCCGAAGGTCCCAGAAAAACAAAAAAAGATTACAATAGTAGTACTCCTTTGAGAAGGCAGTAGAAGAAGGATCCTCGAAGAGCCAAATGCTTTTATTATCCACAGCTGTTCGGCTCTTTTCCTTCTCGTGTAAGCTATCGCGCAATGATTATACTAGGCTGCTCGATTATACTAATGGTCGGATGGTAGTACAACCATTTTCGCAAACTTCTGCGCCCTTCGTCATGTCAGCATCGTATCCCAGTGTGCAAGCAGTCTGCTCGAATGAAATACTCCTAAGTACGTACGGTATTCCCTCCAAAGACACACCACACGGTATTCCCTCCAAAGACGCACCGTCGCCCCGATCTGCTCGAATGAAATACTCCAAAATACTTCTGCGCCCTTCGTCATGTCAGCATCGTATCCCAGTGTGCAAGCAGTCTCCTATGAAATGGAGACGACATTTTGTTGAAAAGTGTCGGTGCATGCTATATACCACACTAGTATGAGAGTTTTTACAGCATTATTCCGATTTCCACAGAATGCATTAAATTTGGACGCGATGCCACACTGACAAGAGTGGTTTAAACAAGGCCATTATTTTTATTATGTTATATTACTACAATACTCCAAGGTAGCACTAGTAGCCTTCGGTTGTACTCTGCCGGTCGCGCTGCCTCATTCGACCAGACTTTATTCTTCTTCTCATATATATATACAAAATACTGTCTGCCGAGGTTCGATGACCGCACCGTCGCCCCTCTCCGCGCCGCCGTCTTGGGCCGCGCCACCATTCTCCCCGCCGAGTTCTCCCCCGTCCCCGACGCACCACCGTCAAGCACCACCGGACCGATCTTCGCAGGTATGTACATCTCCAACCTCCGGCGAGTACAGAGGTTCATCGGTCATTGTGTTCGATATAACCTTAATTTGGGGATTGCAATGTGAGTAACTTACTGGGTTTTCTAGGAAATGAAAACGGCGTCGCTCGATGCCTACACTGCGTCGGCGGATACATGGAAAGCGGAGACGGATGCTCTGCATGCATCGGCGGAGACATGTAAAGCGGATGCGGAGGCAAAGGCGAAGGCGGTGGCTAGGACGGGCCCGGGCGCTGTGGCGCTGGCAAATGCTCGTATCGAAGCTGCATTTTGTTGGAAAGTCTTGGCGCGTGCTTCGAGAGTTTTGGCGGCGCAGCCGGGAGAACCGTCGGAGGCTTCGAAGCTGGCTGCTTTGAACGCGTCGAGAGCTTGGATGGTGACTTCATCTAAGGCGGCGCTTGTTGCATTTGATCGTGACTCGTCAACCCCTTTGTAAGTTCTACCTTCCCCAACTGCAATGAGGTTAGATCTGGTGGATTGGGTTTTTTGCCCAAACCAGACGTGATGATGCATTGAGATGTTTTTGTATTTTTGATGATGCATTCTGCTTCTTTTGTAATTTGGGTGATTCATTATGCTTTTTAGGTAGTAATTTTTCTGATGCACTCACCTCTTCAGGAATTTTTCATGGTTTTTTTTGTTTTTGTTTTTCTGTCAACCTAGCTAATGCTCTCTGCTGTTTAGCCAAAAGTTGGATGATGCATTGTACTGTTTACATATATTTTACTCTGATGATGCATTTTGCTCTTTTAGCCTTTTAGGTAATTTTTCTGATTCCTTGAACAGTGTGGGAAATTTCGATGAAGAATTTTGCTGTCAACTTAGATGATGTATTGTGCTGTTTACATTTTATTACCTATATCAAAGCTAACCCCATCTGATGTTACCACAGCGTTTTGGGTCCTGTAGAGGTCTCTTTTTCCTCCAATCGTGTTGACACGTTAGCAATTATTACTGTATATGCGAGATTGCCTTCCGTTGGTGCGTCCTATTTTTGTGGTGTTTTTTTTTTTTTTTATAAAATTAAGGGTTTACTGATTATGCAATGGGGATTACAATTGCATTAACTCAAGCATAATATTTTGATTTTATTATGCATTGTGTCGTTTATATTATTTGATTTTTGATTTTGCTGATGCATTGTCCTGTTTACATTATTTTGATTTTGCTGATGCATTGTGCTGTTTACACTATTTTGATTTTGCTGATGCACCATGCAGTTTAGGAAACTTTGATGATGAATTAGATGATGCATTTTGCTGCTTAGTCAAATTAGATGTTGCATTTTGTTTTAAAAAATAGATGATGCAGTGTGCTGTTTACATAATTTTGACGATGCATCGTGCGATTTGCATAATCCTACCAGCTTCAGTCGAAGGACACCCACAACAATCAACGATCTGCCTGGAGATGTAGTCTCTCAGATTCTTGTCAGGCTTCCTCCCCATCCAACCTGCTTACTAGCTGCATCAGGCACCAAGAAAGCATGGAGGCAATGTATGGGAAGCAATTATTTCAGAAAGCTAACTGTGTCACACAACGGAGGAAACCCGTTGCTAGGGTTTTTCACCAACAACTCCGAGGACAATCGATTCATCACAGAGCATGATCTTCACCCGGCCATCTTGAAGATGCTGGCAATCCCGTCTCAAGTGAACGGTCCCAAAATCTATGTCCTGGGATGCCGCGATGGTATGGTGCTACTCCATTCTAATGTATCCAGAGGGTATATATCAGTCTGGGATCCAATTAGGCAAGTTCTCACAGCGATACCAGAACCACCATTGTGGCGCAATCACACAATTGAAAGCAGCGGCTCAATTCTCTGTTCGAGAAACAACTCTGAACCGTTTACACATTGTGGCAAGTTCTCGGTTGTTTGGATAACAACTAAACGTTACGATGCACAGGCTCATATCTACTCACCAGATTCAAAAGAATGGGAGTTTCTAGCTCGATCAACTCCGATGCTGTCAGAGATTGACCGTAGACCGGCAACTCTCATAGGGGGTATTTTGTACTGGCCAACGAAGTCTAGATATATCATTGAGCTTGACCATGCAAAGAAGGCTCTGAAATATATTCAGTGCCCTCATGAGACGCATGATATATTCATGCTTAACATTCACATCTTCAAGGGACATAATGGAGATGTTGCCCTTGCTGTTATAAGAGACTTCACCCTACAAACATGGACCAGTACAAGATCATCAACAGGCGATCACGAGTCATGGACATGTCATATAAATTTTGAATTGGATACTTTTTTTGGCCTTGACACATCATTTCCATACAATTGGAAACATGCAGTAAGGTTACTCTGCGTATTTGAGGACAAAAATGAGCTGGTTGTACGGGCAAAGGAGGGAGTATTCCAATTAGATATGAGCAACTGGCAGTGGAGAAAGTACAATTCTGCTAGACGTTGGTGCACTTTACATCCCTACTCAGTTAGACCGGGTTAGTCATTCATATGTAACCTTTGCATTCATTTACATATGACTTTTGCTGATCAATTTGTTCATTTCCTGACAGTAACCGACCTGATCCAGAGTGCAACATCAAGGACACGAAAAAGAACGCGCTGTCAGGAACCCATCTAATTCAAAGTTCAACATCCATAAGAGAAAAGGAAGTCGCATATGAAGGAGCAAGGCTTGTTTGGGCAAGAAGTGATAGCCCAGCTTTTGTTTGGTCTGATGTCTTTTAGTTTTCGTTCTGGTGGAAATGTCGCTGCACCATTTGTTTGTACTGCAGCTCCATAGTGCTAGCTGCTAGTACGTTGGCGCTGTCCTACGTCTGCTTGTTTTGGGGGCATAAATATGCCACGAAACCTTTGTTTTATGTGATCAAACGGTCATCTCTGCATGTATATGTTCGGGTTCTGATGAAACCTTTTTTGTGATCTGTACATATATTTGAGTCAGTCTGTGTTTTGTTTTATGATGGGCAGGAGTATTTGTTTTACTACACCATTGTTTATCCGAATTGTATTACTCACTCTATTCAAAAAGTTAGCGGCTCACCTTTTTCCTTCAAGATACGGATGTATCTACACACTAAAAACATATATAGATGAAACATCTTCAGACAAAGTTTAGTCACTTATGTATGGACGGGGGTAGTATTATTTATGTTGTGCTCCCAAACAAGCAGACATCGGACAGCGCCTGTTTAAAGTTCATATGTGTAATCTTATTCCCTTTGGAAGTTAAGCATTAAACTCTACTAGTACAACCGTGGTGGTCTTGTGATGTAGTACTCTTTTGATGCATTTGTGATGTAGTAGTACTTTTTTTTGAACTGGTATAGTACTATCTAAGAAGAGTACTCCCTCCGATTCACATTCATTTTACACCAATAAATATGGATCGGAGCGAGGGAGTAAATTAAACATGGCATCTCGTGCATGAAGCTTGACATATCGATCAGGTTGGCTAGAATGGCAATACAATGCTGCTCATTAGGCAAATGCATGCCATGTACGATAGTATACATCCAGTAAAGAAGTCTATACTGACATAAAAAAGACTACATTGGGGATGAGAGTCAATTGGGGAATCTACAATACATAAAATCTTGCTCGTAGCTGATTTTGGCTAAGAGGGTTTTACTCACATTACACGTGCCACTTTCCTTGTCTGCAAAACAAGTTCCAATAAAGGAAGAGGAAAGAAGAGGACATTGTGGGCGAGATTGAACACCTTTTTATGTGTTAAGCTGAGGCCTTGTTTAGCTGAGGATTTCACTTAGCCTAACAGCTTCAGTTACTAATCGACACGGCTCAAATCGCATCGATAATTTCTTGTGTTCCATGCTACTTTATTGATGATATCTACATGTTTTTATGCGCATTATATGTCATATTTATGCATTTTCCTGAACTAACCTATTAACAGATGCCCAAGAGTCGCTTGTCGTTTTCTCCGTCATTTTTGGTTCTTTGTAAATCCTAGTAAAGAAATTATTTTGAATTGACGAAACTGCCCAGGTCCTATTTTTGCACGAAGCTCCGAAGACCGAAGGAGAGTCGAAGTGGGGCCACGAGGCGTGCGAGGGGTGGCTCGCGGCCCAGCCCCCGCCGCCGACGAGCCTCCTCCGTCCCTCGTGTGGCCCCCGTTGGACCCTCCGCTCGCCTACTTAAAGCTTCCGGCCGTCAAACCCCCGTGACGAGAGCTACGATACAAACCCATCGAGACGTCGCCGCCGCGAATCCCATCTCGGGGATTCAGGAGATCGCCTCCGGCACCCTCGCGGGGATTCATCTCCCGGAGGACTCTACACCGCCATGGTCGCTCCGAGTGATGAGGAGTGTCCACCCCTCGGACCATGGGTCCATAGCAGGCCGGGGCTGTGGTCGTGCCTTCTCTTGTTGTGCCTCATTGTTCATCTTGTGAGCTGCCTAACATGATCAAGATCATCTATCTGTAATACTATATGTTGTGTTTGTCGGGATCCGATGGATAGAGAGTACTTGTGTTAAAGGTGATTATCATCTATTGTTTATGTGTTGTTTATGATCTTGCATGCACTGTTATTAGTGGAGGAAGTGGAAAGTTTTTGCTCTTAATGCAATAGGGGGTATTTATGCTCGATGTGCTTCTGCCTTATTGAATATGGGATCGTGAAGTAGGTTCTAATGGTGAGTGTTGTGCACCGGTAAAACTTGACGTTATTCTAAGATGAACTTGTTGATTATTACGCACTATACTTAATGCAATTGTCCGTTGCTATTGCAACTTAATACTGAAGGGGGTTTGATAACATCAAGGTGGACTTTTTAGGCATAGATGTAGTAAATGGATGGCGGTCTATTACTTTGGTCGTAATGTGGATTAAATCTCCTATATATCATGTATGTGCATTGTTATGTTCTCATTGTCAAGAGACCGTAATTTGTTCACCCATATGCTTTATCTTAAGGGAGAGACACCTCTAGTGAACTGGAAAGGCCCTATTCTTTACATACATAAAATCGCTGGTTTTACTGTTTTCTGCAAACATCTTCCACTTGATACTTTAAATCCTTACTTACAGCAAGTTTGAGATTGACAACCTCATTTTCTGGGGCAAAGTACTAGGTCATGTTCATTGCTCCGTTACGTCGCTATCCTCGGTGTTGCGCCCATCACTTGTCGCGACCAAAACTTCAACTGCTTCTTGGCTCCATTGTGGCGAGAGGAACATCTTTGATGGTTAAGGGAGTTCGTTAAGCTGGGATCCACTTAGGCCTAACTGCTCAGTTGTTTCACAAATAAATCTCCTTGCGGCACCACTGTCAGCAAAAATAACAAAATTAGGACGCAAGTTTAATAACGAAGTGATTTAATAATTGGTTTCTTTTCACAAATATAGAGAAAACACACATGTGCATTAATTAAGAGAAGAGAAAAATCTAAGGCATTTCACTTCATTAAAGTAAAACAGCGCATGGATTTTAGTTTGAGTCGATCTGGTCGGAATTGCGGTCGCGCATCAGGATCCGGCGCTCTTACCTCGATCTCACATGTTACTACCTCTGGTTTGGGTAGAGATGAGAAGATCTATCAAAAGAGAGAGCCCGATGACCTACCAATAATCAACCTTGATAGAGGACCTGTTGCTCCGCACGAGATCGCCACGTGCAAGATTTACGGATGCGCCAATTTTAGAGATATGTCATGATCGTTGTAACAAATTTCAACATGATGATGATTTGATCCTGCACTCGGCCTTGAACATAAGTACTAGTACAGTCTCACAATTTTTTTTATCATTATACTTTGCAGATTTAGCGGATGCGCCAAATTCAGAGATAGATCATGATCATGGTAACACAATTTTCAATGTAATGATGATTTGATGTTGCACTAGACCTTGAACATAAGTACTAGTACTGTCTCACAATTTTGTATCATTATACTTTGCAAGTTTTAGCGGATGCGCCTATTTTCAGAGGATCATGGTAACAAATTTCAACGTGATCACTACAAGAAAAGTTGCCATGGCCGACGAAGTTGAAGTCGCGCCGTGGTTGCTGGTGTACCATGGCCGACGATTTTGGTCCCTCCGTGGTGCATGTCAAAACTTTTTTTTCTCGTTTTTGAGGCCACCTAGCCCGACGAAAGCGGCCAAAACGTGGCGTATGGTGGCCCGGGACGTGGTGCATCTCGAAATCTCGGGTTCGCCGGCCGAGTCAACGCAAATCCGCACCGCCGAGGGATGTAGGGCCCAGATGGCAGCCTCTCTGGCATTGTTTTTTTTCTACATCGCGCCATCTCGTTCAACGTTCTCCGATCGAGCCGTTTACGATGCAGGATCATGGGTCCCGCATGTCATCCTCTATGAACCAAAATTCTTTCTATTCTTGGATTTTTTTTGACCCCCTGATTTCTGGCTACTTCCTTTTTCTTTTGATCCCTTGCCGCCTTGGAAACGTTGAGACCGCTGCTGCTAAATGGGACCCGCATGTCATCCTCTATGTGCAATCAACTTTCTTTTCTTTTTTTTTGGCACCTCAAATTTGGTCACTTGCCTTTTTCTTTCGATCCCCTGCCGCCTCTCAAACGGTGATACCGCTGCTGCTAACTGGGACCCGCATGTCATCCTCTATGTACTATAAAACTTTCTTTTCATGGATTATTTTTGGCACCTCAAATTTGGTCACTTGCCTTTTTCTTTCGATCCCCTGCCGCCTCTCAAACGGTGATACCGCTGCTGCTAACTGGGACCCGCATGTCATCCTCTATGTACTATAAAACTTTCTTTTCCTGGATTATTTTTGGCACCTCAAATTTGGTCACTTGCCTTTTTCTTTCGATCCCCTGCCGCCTCTCAAACGGTGATACCGCTGCTAAATGGGACCCGCATGTCATCCTCTATGTACTATAAAACTTTCTTTTCTTGAATTATTTTTGGCACCTCATATTTGGTCACTTACCTTTTTCTTTCGATCACCTGCTGCCAAACGGTGATACCGCTGCTGCTAAATGGGACCCGATGTCATCCTCTATGTACTATAAAACTTTCTTTTCTTGGATTTTTTTGGCACCTCATATTTGGTCACTTGACTTTTTCTTTCGATCCCCCGCCGCCTCTCAAACAGTGATACCGCTGCTGCTAAATGGGACCCGCATGTCATCCTCTATGTACTATAAAACTTTCTTCTTGATTTTTGGCACCTCATATTTCACACTTGACTTTTTCTTTCGATCCCCGCGCCTCTCAAATGTGATACCGCTGCCGCTAAATGGGACCCGCATGTCATCCTCTATGTACTATAAAACTTTCTTTTCTTAAATTATTTTTGGCTCCTGATATTTTTTCACTTGCCTTTTTCTTTCGATCTCATGCCACGTTTGAAACGTTGAGGAACCTGCTAGCTCATGGACCCGCATGTCATCCTCTATGTACTATAAAAGTTCTTTTTCTAGGTTTTTTTTCACCATCTGATTTTTGGCAATTTCTTTTTTCTTTTGATCCTCCACCTCTCAAACGCGATACCGCTGCTAAATGGGACCCGCATGTCATCCTCTATGTACTATAAAACTTTCTTTTCTTGATTTTTGGCTCCTCATATTTTTTCACTTGCCTTTTCTCTTTCGATCTCATGCCACGTTTGAAACGTGAGGAACCCGCAGCTCATGGGACCCGCATGTCATCCTCTATGTACTATAAAAGTTCTTTTTCTTGGTTTTTTTACCATCTGATTTTTGGCAATTTCTTTTTTCTTTGATCCCCTGCCACCTCTCAAACGCTGATACCGCCAAGCTAAATGGGACCCGCATGTCATCCTCTATGTACCATAAAACTTTCTTCTTGAATTATTTTTGGCTCCTCATATTTGGGCACTTGCCTTTTTCTTTCGATCTCATGCCACGTTTGAAACGTTGAGGAACCTGGGCTCATGGACCCGCATGTCATCCTCTATGTGCTATAAAAGTTTCCTTTGTTGGATTTTTTTCACCTCTGATTTTTGGCTTGCCTTTTCTTTGATCCCCTGCCTCCTTTGAAACGTTGAGTAAGCTGCTGGCTCATGGGACCCGCATGTCATCCTCTATGTCCATCAACTTTCCTTTCTTGGATTTTTTCACCCCTAATTACTTAGCTACTTTCTTTTCTTTTGATCTCAAGCCGGTTTGAAACATTGAGACCGCTGCTAAAATGGGACCCACATGTCATCCTCTATGTACAATAAAGTTTCTTTTCTTGGATTATTTTTCCTGATATTTTGTCACTTGCCTTTTCTTTCGATCTCATGCCGCCTTGAAACGTTGAGTAAGCTGCTGGTTCTGGGTCCCGCATGTCATCCTCTACGAACAATAAAAGTTTCCTTTCTTGGAGTTATTTTTGACCCCTAATTTCTGGCTATTTGCCTTTTTCTTTGGATCTCCTGCCCCTTTGAAACGATGAGGACGCTGTTGGCAGGTCGGTCCCACAAGTCATCCTCTATGAACAATAAAAGTTTCCTTTGATGGATTTTTTTGAACCCCTAATTAATTTCTGGATATTTCCTTTTTTTTTCTTTGATCCCCTGCCGCCTTGGAATCGTTGAGGATGGCTGCCTCATGGGTCCCGCATGTCATCCTCTCAGAACGGTAAATGTTTCTTTTCTTGGATATTGTTTACCAAATGATTTTTGGCTTATTTTTTCTTTCGATATCCTTCCGCCTTTAAAACGTTGAGGACGCTGCTGGCTCACGGGTCCCACATGTCAGCCTCTATGAACAATAAGCGCTGAGGACGCTGCTGCCTCATGGGTCCCGCATGTCATCCTCTCAGAACGAAAATGTTTCTTTTCTTGGATTTTTTACCAACAGATTTTTGGTTTATTTTTTCTTTCCATCCCCTGCCGCCTTTAAAACGACGCTGCTGGCTCATGGGTCCACGATGTCAGCCTCCCCGTACAAGAAACATGTGATATCTTGATTATTTTGCAGACAATAAACAGTGTATTTCGCTCTGAGCTATTGCAAACGGATAAATTAAATCTTTATTTTTACAACATATATCTTGAATCTCCTTGTTTTTTGTTTTGGCGAAGCATAGGACTTTCCTGTTTTTTTTTTGAGAAAAATCCGAACTATCATGTTCTGGAGTGGGCTGAAATTGTACGTGTCCAAAGGCCCAGAAGGATAGTTCGAAGGCCCAGATGTCTAGATGTAGCCCAATTGAAATCTTTCTTTTCTTGGATTTTTTCACCCCCTGATTTCTCAAGTTACTTCATTTTTCTTTTGGTCCTGTGCCGCCTTGGAAACGTTGAGACCGCTGCTGCAAAATGGGACCCGCATGTCATCCTCTATGTACAATAAAGTTTCTTTTCTTGGATTATTTTTGGCTCCTGATATTTGGTCACTTGCCTTTTTCTTTCGATCTCACCACGTTTGAAACGTTGAGGAATCTGCTGCTCATGGGACCCGCATGTCATCCTCTATGTACAATAAAAGTTTGATTTCTTGGATTTTTTTTCACCCTCTGATTTTTGGCTATTTCCTTTTTCTTTTGATCCCCTGCCGCCTTTGAAACGTTCAGTAAGCTGCTGGCTCATAGGTCCCACATGTCAGCCTGTATGAACGATAAAGCTTTCCTTTCTTGGAGTTTTTTTTGACCCCCTAATTTCTGGCTACTTTCTTTTTCTTTTGATCTCAAGCCGCATTTGAAACGTTGGGACCGCTGCTGCAAAATGGGACCCGCATGTCATCCTCTATGTACAATAAAGTTTCTTTTCTTGGATTATTTTTGGCTCCTGATATTTGGTCACTTGCCTTTTTCCTTCGATCCCATGCCACGTTTGAAACGTTGAGGAACCTGCTGGCTCATGGGACCCGCATGTCATCCTCTATGTACTACAAAAGTTTATTTTCTTGGGTTTTTTTTCACTCTCTGATTTTTGGCTATTTTTCTTTTTTGATCCCCTGCCGCCTTGGAAACGTTGAGTAAGCTGCAAACTCGTGGGACCCGCATGTCATCCTCTATGTACAATCAATTTTCTTTTCTTGGAGTTTTTTTACCCCCTAATTTCTGGCTACTTTCTTTTTCTTTTGATCTCAAACCGCATTTGAAACGTTGGGACAGCATGTCATCCTCTATGTACAATAAAAGTTTCTTTTTTTGGATTATTTTTCACCCTCTGATTTTTGGTCACTTGCCTTTTTCTTTCGATCTCATGCCGCCCTTGAAAACGTTGAGGAACCTGCTGGCCCATGGGACCCACATGTCATCCTCTATGTACTATAAAAGTTTCTTTTCTTTGATTTTTTTCACCCTCTGATCTTTGGCTATTTCCTTTTTCTTTTCATCCCCTGCCGCCTTGGAAACGTTAGTAAGCTGCTGACTGGTGGGACCCGCATGTCATCCTCTATGTACAATCAAGTCTCTTTTCTTGGATTTTTTTTACCCCCTTATTTTTGGTCACTTGCCTTTTTCTTTCGATCTCATGCAGCCTCTGAAACGTTGAGAAGCTGCTGGCTCATGGGACCCACATGTCATCCTCGATACTATAAAAGTTTCTTTTCTTGGATTTTTTCACCCTCTTATTTTTGGCTGTTTCCTTTTTCTTTTGATCCCCTGCCGCCTTGGAAACATTGATTAAGCTGCTGACACAAGGGGCCCGCATGTCATCCTCTATGTACAATCAACTTGCAAGATCTTGGGGCGGAAGAGCTTGTATAAGTGGGACCCATATGTCATCCTCTATGTACAATAAAAGTTTCTTTTTCTTGGATTATTTTTTGCTCCTGGTATTTGGTCTCTTTCCTTTTTCTTTCGATCTCATGCCGCCTCTGAAACGTTGAGTAAGGTGCTGGGTCATGGGACCCGCATGCCATCCTCTATGTACAATCAACTTTCTTTTCTGGGAGTTTTTTTACCCCTAATTTCTGGCTACTCTTTTTCTTTTGATCTCAAGCCGCATTTGAAACGTTGACACCGCTGCTGCAAAATGGGACCCGCATGTCATCTTTTATGTACAATAAAGTTTCTTTTCTTGGATTATTTTTGGCTCCTGATATTTGGTCACTTGTCTTTTTCTTTCGATCTCATGCCCCCTTTGAAACGTTGAGGAAGCTGCTAGCGCATGGGTCCCGCATGTCATACTCTATGAACAATAAAAGTTTCCTTCCTTGGAGTTATTGTTTACCGCTAATTTCTGGCTACTTCCTTTTTTCTTTTGATCCCCTGCCGCCTTGGAAACGTTGAGTAAGATGCTGACACAAGGGGCCCGCATGTCATCCTCTATGTACAATCAACTTGCAAGATCTTGGAGCGAAAGAGCTTGTATAAGTGGGACCCATATGTCATCATCTATGTACAATAAAAGTTTCTTTTCTTGGATTATTTTTTGCTCCTGATATTTGGTCACTTTCCTTTTTCTTTCTATCTCATGCCGCCACTGAAACGTTGAGTAAGGTGCTGGCTCATGGGACTGTACAATAAAGTTTCATTTCTTAGATTTTTTTTACCCAGTGATTTTTGCTAACTTGCCTTTTTCTTTTCGATCATATGCCGCCTTTGAAATTCAGGTCGCCGCTGGCTCATGAGTCCCACAAGTCAGCCTCTATGAACAATAAACCTTTCCTTTGTTGTATTTTTTTTACCCCTAATTTCTGGCTATTTGCCTTTTTCTTTTGATCCCCTGCGGCCTTTGAAACGATGAGGACGCTGCTGGCAGGTCGGTCCCACATGTCATCCTCTATGAAGAATATAAGTTTCCTTTTTGGATTTATTTTTGACCCCTAATTTCTGGCTATTTGCCTTTTTCTTCTGATCCCTGCCGACTTCGAAATGATGAGGATGCAGCTGGCAGATCGGTCCCACATGTCAGCCTCTATGAACAATAAATGTTTCCTTTGTAGGATTTATTTTTTACCCCTATTTTCGGGCTACTTGCCTTTTTCTTTGAAACGTTGAGGACGCTACTGTCTCATGGGTCCCACATGGCATCCTCTCTGAACGATAAACCTTCATTTCTTGTTAACGACAGGTTTATCAGTATTATTTTCGCAGACTAATACAAGCTCTTTGGCTCCAAGATCTTGCAAGTTGATAGATTAAATCAAGGAATTATTAGGATATGTTTTAAATTTCAAATCCACTTTATGAATTTTTAAAAATACCGTTATCCATGTGGGTATGGAGCGATCAAGGATTTTCATATTGGGCATGAGCAGTTTCAAAAATTGGAACCCTATAATTCAAAATAAATAAAAACAACTTTTATGTAGAATCTCCGTGTATTTTTTTTTTTGCCAATCATAGGATCTGTGTTTCATTAGAAAAGGGCCGAAATTGCATGAGCAGAAAGGCCCATTTGTAGTTATTGGGCTTCGACGGCCGGAGCAAGTAGGCCGAGAGCAATTACCATGTAGATGGCCGTTGGCAACCCAAAGTGAAATATTGGGCCCAACAGGGGAATGCTGAACAGTACTATTTTCTAATTGGAAGGTGGTACATGGCGTAATCCTGCCAAAAAAAAAAGATGGACACGGGTTGCTGAAATTTGCCCATCTGCGCCTAATATCGCCGCCGCGGCTCCGCTTCCGCCGCCGCCGCCATGCCTCGTCTCGCGTCGAGCTCGCGGTACTGCCGCGTCTCGGGCACGGGGTACCGCGGCGTCCGCGCGCGCCCCAAAGGTACGTATTACGCGGAGATACGTGACGGCGGCGAGCGCATCGGCCTCGGCACCTACGAGACCGCGCACGAGGCCGCGCGCGCGTACGACGCCGTGGCGTGGCGGCTCGGGCGCCCGCGATCGTCGATGAATTTCCATGACGTGTGGACGCGCCAGCAGGCCGAGGATCTCGCGCCGCCGCCGTACATCGTTAGACAGGAGGAACAGCACCGCCGCCGCGAGACGGAGCGCCGTTTGCGCATCGCCGAGCGGGACGAGCGCGCGGCGCGCGAGTGGGCGGCCCGCTTCCCCGAGGACGTTGCCGCCGAGAACGAGCACTTCCGCAGACGGAGGGCGGAGAAGGCGACGAGGCGGGCAGCGAAGAAGGAGGACCGCGCACGACGGAGGGCGGAGAAGGCGACGAAGCGGGCCTTCATCGAAGCGCAGCTCGCCGGGCCGACCACCATTGGCGAGGACGACCCCCGTTGGATTGACCTCTTCTCGTCGGATCCGGTGTCGGGCACGACACCGGACTCGTCAGATGTCGAGTTTTAGTTTAGTTTTATCGCACTACTTTGTACAAATATGAACTACGGAGTATCTATCAAGCTAATTTTATCCTATTTTATGTCTATTTCTAGTCTTTGTTTGATCTTCTGTTTTACTGCACTCTATTTTTCATTATATTCTGTTTTTGGCGCTGCATTTATAGCGCCTCTGAAAATACGCTGTTTCAGCCCTGCATTTGGCCGCCACAGTTTGCAGCTTCCGGTGAAGCTATTGCCGGCTCCATGCGCAGCATCAGCCATTCAGCCCACAGCGCCTAAATATAGAGCCACTGCTGGAGTTGCTGTAATATGTTTGTCAGCAGGAGCTTACCTAATTAGTTAAAAAAAAGATGTTCAGCGTGGGATTCGAAAAAAAGATCTTCATGTTTTTTTCCTAGCTATCCTAGTTCGGACTTTTCATTGTGTTGGCTAGTGCATGAAGCTTGACACCTGTATTATGTGATCCTGATATGAGGATAAGAACACCTTCAGGTTGCATTGCTAATGGTGTCTACTGCAGCAGTGGCGTACCTTCAATGGAGACTGATGCAAGAGAGTTGGTACTGGTGAACCTGCACCTGACATCATCGTGCCACCTGAAGTAGGTTGTGTATTGGGATTAGACTGATAAGCATAGCACCTTGCAAAGAACAAGATGCTGCTAGTGTTGGTTAACGTGATTTTACGACAAAAGTCATGTATGCTCAACAGGTGCCGTACCTAGTTTGGATATTGTGTTGTTACCCTTTTGTGGTTTGGTGTTTGTCCAACAGAGAAAGCTACTCTTTTCCCGTGTAAGTGTTATTATGTGAACAAAAGTTGTATGTACATATATATCGGTCAGAGAACCAAGATTGCATATTCTTGCCTGGTTATAACACATAAGTCATAATAACAATTAAAGAGAAAAGGAACATTTGCCTTTGCAATGTGATTGTGCCAAGTAGATTAGACAACCAACCACAAACATTACAGGTCAACAGCCAAACGCATGCGAAAGTCCTAAGGTAAGCTCCATAATACATGTTGAAACCAAAAGCCTAGAAACCATAAGAAAGGTAGCTCGACATCACAGTTCCACGACAGCAGCATACTGATCATAAAACATATATCAAGTCAGGACAGCTGCACCACTGGGTAAGCATCCATGGGGTCTGGCTCAAGAGCGAAGACTGTGTGAATGCTGCAAAATGTGGCTCTTGCCTCACCCCACCCATACATCTTATCATGGAACCTTACCAAATCAGCATGAATCATCTTGACATAAACATAGCTCCTCTCTCCATGCTGATGGGATTGAACAATGCGCCAGTTGCAGTGCTTCAGCTTGTCAAACAGTATGCAGGAGATAACGAAGCATGCTGGCTGGTCTTTTGTAGTGACAATGGCTTGGAGTAGCTGGTCCTGTGAACCACCCAACTGGATCTTTAGAGCTTGAAGGACAGTCCGTGCCATATAAGCTACCGTTGCTGACTTCAGCTCGGGTTCAGGTGAATGACAGCTGACATCTTGTCCTCGAGATGCAGATCCTTCTTGATCAGATTCAGCGGAATCATCACCACTACTTACAGGTGCATCAGGTTCTACAGAAGGCACATCAGGTACATGCTCAAGTTCATAGGAGTTGGGTGGGACAGCACTGTTTGCTGAAATCTCTACAATACCAGCTCCAGGTAGACCACCAGTATCTACAGAGGGTAAACCACCAATATCCACTTCAGAGGATTCTCGTGGCACGACACCTTTCGCTAGAGGCTCTACCATACCAGCTCCAGGTCCACCACCAGTCAGTACTGTGGGCATAGTCATGACGGGTTCTACCAATACAAAACCTCCTTCGGGTGGCGTGGCAACTTCGGGTGCAGGATCATCAGATGCAGATCCTTCTTGATCATCACCACTACTTACAGGTGCGTCAGGTTCAACAGAAGGCACATCAGGTACATGCTCCGGTTCATAGGAGTCGGTAGCACGGTAGAACCTAAAGGGATAGTAGGACCAGATATGTTCTCGGACAGGACCGCTTGCTGAAATCTCTACAATACCAGAGGGTAAACCACCAATATCCACTTCAGTTAGAGGCTCTACCCTACCAGCTCCAGGTCCACCACCAGTCAGTACTCTGGGCAGGACGGGTTTTAACAATGCAAAACATACTTCAGGTGCAGGATCATCAGTAGCAACTCCAGCATCAGCACCAGTTATATCGGTCTTGACAATAGGTAAACCGTTTTGCTCCAGTTCAGAGAATTCCCGTGGCACGACACCGTTCACTAGAGGCTCTACACTAGCAGCTCCAGCTGCACCACCAGTTTCTACAGCAGGGGGTAAACCCAATCCACAACCTTCTTCATGTGACACGATGATGCCAGGTATAGGCTCATCAGTACCAGGTCCAGCTGCATCAGTCTCCATAGACAGTAAACAAGGTGGCGTCGGAGGTTTAAAAGACTGGCATGCCATTTCACCTTTGTCATCAGACAATATAGAGTTTTCTTCAACTCTATGTTTCTGCAATAATAAGCACATGAACAGAAATTAGACCAGAGCATCTAGCCATCTAACAGGGGCAGCGGCAAAACAAGCGTCGGTCCATATGTTTACCTTGTCATCTGGGATATCAGAACACACAGATTTAGAAGTCATTTCACATAGCATCCGCTTTTTCGTTCCTTCCCCTACGTCCATCTGGAATAAGTAATACTATTGATCACATAAAACTAATTAATCAAATATATGCATATGTTGAGAAGTTTGCACGGCAAATTGTGGATTCTGCTTTTATCACCTACGAATCGTCGTTCTATATATTTACCTTGTTATCTGGGATATCAGAAGTCAAAGAATGAGAAGTCATCTCACTAAGTATCGGTTTTTTCGCTCTTTCCCCTCCATCCATCTGCAATAAGAAGTACTATTGATCACATAAAGCCAATTCATTGAATATATGCATATGTTGAGAAGTTTGCACAACAAATTGTGGATTCTACTTCCAATCACCAAGTAATCTCGTGAGAAATGCATGATCAAGATATGTTTCTCCCTCTTGATCGACATCTGCATCTCCATTAAGACTAATCATCGTGCGATGGTGCTAGCGCATACACTTCCAATCACCAGACAAGCAAAAAATTGTTGATTCTAGTAATGCTTAATCAGCAGTGGCCATGGAACGACCACAGATCGACCAAGCAAAAAAATAAATCATCAGCCTACTGACCACCAGGCAAAACAAACTAGGCCCATACATGGCCTCACAAATCATCATCAAACGTCGATCAAACTAGCAAGTTTGAACATGGATTACTAATTTATTTTCTGATAAAGTGAGTATATTAATATCGAAAGATATTGATTACACTGAGCCTCTGCAACAACGCAATACCTTACTGGTAGTACGGATGCACATGGATTCCTAATACTCCCTCTGTTCGGTTTTAATTAGTCGACGAGAGGGAGAGAAGAAAATGAACTGTCGATGCTTTCAACTAGAGTCAATTAAATACGAACGGAAGAAGTACGTAGTAGTATTGACAAATATCCGGATCTAGTCTAAAAACAAATTGGCATGTAAATCCTAGTAGTCTACTAAACTAGGATCAATACCCTAGATTAGGGTTGCAAGCGGCGTCCGCGAATCGTCCCGCAAAGCAGAAAATTAGAGCAAATAGTGGTTGAGATTAGAGCAGATTTAAAGCACTCGCACTGAAACTAGCTAGCCCGCTACCCACCCCGCTTGACACCCTGCCCTAGATGTGAATCTACACCAAATATTCAAACAAGGATGAGCAACCGCCAATAAAATTTTATCCGCACATCATCATCTCTACCATACAAAAGGGTATGGTGATTTCACATACAGCCATTGTTGCCGCGGGACGAGGATGAGTGATGCGCCGCGGAGAAGGTGCCTCACGCCTCTGTCGCCGCCGCCGTCGAAGATGAAGTCGAAGCCGCGCGATTGTGGTCCGTCGCCGATATGGAGGTGGAGCTACTAGGGAAGAGATGGAGGTGGAGGTGGAGAGGGAGTGATGGTTTGTACTAGTGGCGGCCGGTGAGATAGTTATAAATACAGCCTCTCTCTCTTTTTTGGCAAGGAATGCAGCTTCTCTTGGAAGGCAACGAGGCAACGCACTCCAGATTATAATAATATGGACGGAGAAATTTGGTCGCATCTGTGTTGTCTTGTCAAATGAATCACCAGGATTTGCTTTTAGTACTCCAGATTTGGGCGACCCAAGGAAGTAGAGATAGTAATGTACGCCATCTAGCTGCACGCTATCAAATCAAATAAATGGTCATGCCATTTACTTTTAAGATGGTGCAGCAGTTATTCTGACCAAAGAAACATGCACGTCTGCTGATTATTTCTGATGGGTATACATTTACCGTCCGCTAGCAAAGATTGTTTGGCACATTGTTCTTATGGCTTTCAACATCACACCCCTTAATAATATTATTAATCAATGTTTGGGCAATCAATTGAGTGTGTTAATAAAAAATTAAAACCCACAAATCCAACTGTACTATTTTTAGGACCATATGAAAGACAAGGAATGATTTTAAATGCCATATAGAGTACCTCCAACCATGTGAAATATGGTTCTGTCATGCAGGTGATACCCATGGCTTCGCATTGGATCTGTATGTTGTCCTACATACAGTCAACTATGAAGTACCACGATTTGGTTTTTGGGTGCAACCGGCTAGAGAATGATGCACGGGTTTGTACAGCCAGTACAATTCACATTAAGATTTTCTGATAGGATGTTGATGTGTATATGTAAGAATCATACACTAGAATGTCTTCTATGTTTAGATGGTTGATCTACGTTTATACTTTCTGTGAACCATGAGGTTAAGACCTTTGTACTGTAATAAAGATTGCTAAATAACAGTATATATGTATGCCTCTAGGGACACTGAAACAGCCAAACAGCCATGCATGTGTATAGACCGTATTTGATCAAATTAAAAGAAGCGCCTGGGTTCATGCAAATAGCATAAATTTATCACCTAAGTACATTAGCTATAAATAGTTAAATAGGAGTCAAGACCAACTGAGCTAGCTAGTAGTATGATCCTACTATTACATAAATATCCCTAACTCTGATTGTCTTTGTTCCAGTCCAGCGCGTTGGTGTAGCTTGGGATGAACCAAAACCCCGTATGCCAGTTGGCCCCTGGACCGCTGCTTGAGAAAGATATGCTTTGGTGGTCTTCGCCATTTAGACTGAAGCGGAAAATTTCTTGATGTGATGTGTCAAACTGAGAGCCAATGGCCTGAGGCGTGGTGTAGATGCAGTTTCTTCTTGTCAAATATCCTGGGGGAAATGTTGCACCACCCACTGGCATGAAAATCGGATAGTTCAACCCAAGGAACATAGAATAGTCTCCAAGATTAGTAACCCTTTCCCACGGGTTGGCTGGAAGTAACCGACTAGTGTCATTCGAGAATACAATGCAGGTATACCCCGAATAGCTGTGAACAGCGCGACCGCAATGGACAGAAGGGGTACTATCATAATGAGTTGGAGCACCGTCAGCGTCAAAATCCATTACGCCACGTGCATAGACCAGGAGAAGTCTAGAACGATCTTGAGATCTTGCCAGCCACCACGTACGACTATTAGAGTCAAAATCATCATCGTCATCAAATCCAGCCGTCCACGGAATGAATGGAGCAGGGAGCACTATAGGACCTTGAAAAAGGAAAGAACACGTCACATGAAAATATATTTCATGATTTATCTACTAGTGATATTGATTTGATATTGGGATGCCAATACTAGTACTTTATAAAATCATGGTCGAACATAAGATGGTTTGAAATATATTTCGAACATCTTGGTAAAACTTCATGTGGATTTAAAACATGTTCCCGAAAATATTGGTCCAAATTTTAGATGGTTTGAATATAAACAAATGAAAGTCTTTATCAATATTGCATGGCACCTTTATTGATTCTATTTCTACTCTACCTTAAATTTTCTAGGGAGTAATAATAAAGAAACTTAATTACTAGGGGGCCTTTTTCCTAAGGAACAACATGCACATTAGACCATACTAAAATTCCTATAGATGTTAAATTCTATATATGTCCATACCACAAGAGGGTTATGGTGTGCGCCTATGGAATTCCTTTAAGCCAAAAGATGCCAAGACAGTTCAACAAATAAGAGGTGAAATACTATATAAGTTACGTATATAAAAAAGATAGGGAGGAAATGTTACCAAATTGATTAGGATCCCATGCATAAACATTTCCAAGCTCAGTAACGGCGAACACAAGTCCGTTATGTATAATTGCATCGCAGTATATGGCGCCGTACTGAAACTGGTTTTCAAGAAATATCCATTCACGAGGATATTCGCCATGGAGGTAGGCAATTGCAAAGTCGAAGATTGCGACAAGGGAGAAATCTTGATACCCCCTAGCAGCTGTAGGAACTTGGCAAATAGCTATCTTCTGCAGTTGAATAGCAGAACGCTGATACTCGAATATAAGTGGATTGTGTGTGGTTTCCAACTTGTTCCTCAAAGATGGAAGCTTAATCTTGCGATGAGTGTACACATTGAGGAGGTTCCACTTGCCTTCGGGGCCAACCATGGCGATCCAATCTCCATTGGCGCCTGCCCGCTCCTCATCCTTACCGTGTGGCATTAGGCCATCATAGGAGAACCTGTCCAGCGGCAGTAGTTTGCACTTGCTGTGCACCGGCAAATCCTCCTTGAACACCGCCCATGGTTTATCCGCCGGGTCACAACAGAGAACACACGGAAGGCCAAACGGCTGAGAAGCAGGCAGAGTGGCACTGTATTTGGCTGACTGAAGAATACTTTTGGAGGAACCGACTAGGGACGCGGCGGTGATGGCGTCGCACTGGCTGATGAGCACTTCAAGGGGGCCTTCCGTAAACACCTTGTGAAACAGCCCAGATCCACAGACCCTGCTCGATTTCGCCATCACAATGAGGCAGGTGGTACAATGGGGTTGGTATTTTCTTGGGCGATCTACTGATTCGAACTTTGGGAGAGAGATGGCGATCAATGGCGGCAGGTGGGGGTTTGAGTTGGAGAACAGAGGCTCTCAAACTGGGCACTGCTGGATAGGATGCGAAACGCAGGCGCGTGCTATGGAAGATGGGCGGAGTGGGGATAGACGACGGAGGTGAACCGAGACGCTCATATACTGCCTACTGCAGTTTCGAGGAGAGTGTGAATGTGTTCAAAAAAAGAGGAGAGTGTGAATGTGTTCAAAAAAAGAGGAGAGTGTGAATGTGACCCGACACCCGAGTAGGAGCCGAGCAGACGGACTATAGGAGTAGCCCCATCATTACAGAACATTAATCGTGCTTCCTACAATAAATAAGTGAAACATCCCAGGCTTGTGTTGTCTAATCAAATCGATGGCCATGTCAGTATTATGGTGAACAAATAAAACAAATACACACCAACCTTGTTCTTTTTGCAACGTACACCAACCTAGCAAGGCATCAACCTTCTCGCCATCAACTACGACTCCGTGGCTCCGTCCCACCAAAGTTGTCTCAACTTTGTAAAAAAAATACATCTATCCATCTAAATTTTAACAAAGGTGAGACACTTTTGGTGGGACCGAGGGAGTACAAAAAAACTTCACTACTCCATGCTAGTATCGGCCACTAATTCAAATTTCAACTGAAGGCGTGCTATTTTATGGTCCTGAAAATTGCCAAAAAAAATACAACCCAAAAATGCAACAGATCCATGTTAAGGGGGTACACCCTACGCAATATACATTAAGAAACTTTGAAACTTCAGCGACCTTGTAAGAATGCCCATGACAGTGCAGTTTTGCCAAATTAGGAAGAGACGAAATATGAATTCAACCAAAGAAATCTAAACGAATCCTTAGACAATAGCATAGTTAACACGTTCAGAAAAAAATGATGACTCCAAAAGAACAACATTAGCAAGAAATAGTCCATTTTAGTTTGAATTTGCAGTCACATACATAACTAGTAGTACTGCCAAAATACTATAATACTCCGAGCTGCATTCTAGCACTCCAACTAGCTAGTAATAGTTCTGGAGTAGTAGTACTACTACTATACAAGTCCAAAATACATCCGAACGAACCCTACTTCGAACTAAACTACTCCCTCCGATCTTCGAGTAACTACATTGCAGTATGACTAAACGAAGATTATTGTATAACCTTCTTGTTGATGCAAACGCAGATAGGCAACACACGCTGCCCTCCATTCTGCTTCGCGTAACGGGGCGGCACCGCCAGGAAAGAAGTGAGCTGCTGCAACATGATCGAGCTAGGCGTCGGGGAGCTCGTCGGCTCGATTACCGCCATCAAGGTGTCCGTCGAGAGGTCACTGGTCCCAGCCGTCGCCGGCGCCGGCGGACCAATCACCAACAGCTGCGCCTTGTACATCGGAAACAAGCACGCGGCCGACCTGATGCACACACAGGACACAATGGTGGTCGGGCCGAGCGCTCCAACGGTGATGGCGAACACGCTACCGTCTTCTTCCCCACTGCCGATGAACAGGTGTCCCCGCGGTTGTACCGGAAGACGAACTATGCACCAGGCGGGTATGCCATACTGGAACGTAAACACTGGGATGGAGTGGGATGCTTGGAGGTGTACCAGGAGCTCCCGCGGCGGGCCGGTGAAGCTGCAGCCGGTATTGATGGCCTCTGTGCAGCCGCACGGACCATGCGGGCACGCGATATAGTGCTTGTAGGACTCCGTGGAGGCGACCAAGCTCTGGCAGCCGACGCACTTGACCATTGCCCCAGATCGATTCGACGGCGGCAATCTTGGCCCAGATCGATTCGACGGCGGCAACCACGCCGGCTGCTCGCACTTCTTGCACGGGTTCGGCGCAAGCTCGCCGACGCAGCGCCGACAGCCCATATGACCGCCCTTGCACTGCACGGAACAACGTACGTGGCATCAGTTGTCATTGACATTTCTCACAGGTGAACCTAAGAATGAAATCGGAAGGGAGCGACCTTGGATATGGGGGGTTTGAAGGGCAGCAGGCAGAGGGGGCACAAGAAGAGGGCCTCCTCCATCTTCAGAGAAGAGTGATCGGGAAAACGAGAACGGGATGGGTTCTTTTTTTTATACATGCCTTGGAGTGGAGTATGGATACTACTACTACTTATAGGAAGAACTTCCTTGCTAAGAATCGGCGTCGGCCGTACGCAAGCATAGATGCACCAGCGGCTCTGCAGTTTGTCAAAATAAAAGGACAGAGCTGCAGTGACTTGAAGTCTCCAAATCTCATTGTGACTTGGTGCCACCATCTACCAACCATTTGAGATCCAACGTTCCAAACTAATCTCTTATTTCGAACCTAAAAACAAAAATTACGAAAAAAATCCAGTAAAATGTAGATGCCTTGTTCTAAAATCTGTGAATATTTCATCCCACTCGGACGATTAGCTTGTGATTAAAGAGCTTTTTACGTATACGAGCACTAGTTTAAACTAAATACTCCCTCTGATTCATATTAAGGGCTCCTTTGATTTAAAGGATAGGAAAAGCATAGGAATAGGAAAGGTATAGGATTGGAATGACATGTCTACTTGAAACCTATAGGAAGATGAAGTTTGTTTGATTGTAGCAAAGGAATTTTTCCATGAGGTATGAGCTAATGCTTTTTTCCTATAGGAATTACACTACAAGATTCCTATAGGAATTTTTCCTATAGGATATGTTCCTATGAATCAAACAACATGTATAGGAATTTTTCCCATAGGAACCAAATCCTACACAATTCCTATGCAAATCCTTTGAATCAAAGGAGCCCTAATTGACTTCAATATGGATGTATCTAGAACTAAAATGTGTCTAGTACATCCATATTAGAGTCAATTAATATGAACCGGAGGGAGTATATATTTGCTCACAAACCTTTGATTCAAATCGAATGAAACTTCACCAAAATATAAATCGAAATATGCACGATTAACTGGAAGTTCTTGAAATATTTCTGAGCAATTATAATAATTATTTAGTTTAAATTCTAAGTCGATCGCATACATTGGATCTGAGATGGATGGTGGATGGTGGCACCAAGTCACTGTGAAACTTGGAAGTATCAAGTCAGTGAAGCTCTATCCCAAAATAAAAGCTTCGTGAAGGGGGCAGTTTGGTTCAAAAAAGAAGACAGTGCCAAGCAGTTGTCAAACAATACCCATATAGTCAAATGTACTCCCTCTGATTCAAATGAATTGACTCAACTTTGTCTAGATATATGGATGTATCAAGTCACTGAAGCTAAAATAAAAGCTTCATGAAGGGGGAAGTTTGGTTCGAAAAAAAATACAGTGCCAAGCAGCTGTCAAATAGTACCATAACGTCAAATGTACTCCCTCCGATTCAAACGAAATGACTCAACTTTGTATTTTGCATGTTAAAGGTTTTTCGTAAAACTTGGCCAATCTTAACATAGTTTGCCTTTCTAAAAAAAGATATAAGCCCTAAGGCTCCTTTGATTCATAGGATGGGAAAACCATAGAAATATGGAAAACATAGGATTGAGATTTAATGGCTAGTTGAATCATATAGGAAGATGAGTTGTGTTTGATTGTGCCAAAGGAAATTTTCCATGAGGTATGACCTAATGTTTTATTCTTATAGGATTTGCACTGCAAGATTCCTATAGGATATGTTCCTATGAATCAAACAACTAGTGTGGGGAAAATTCACATGTGATCTAAATCCTACATAATTCCTATACAAATCCTATATATGAATTTTAGTTGTTAGGTCACTTAAAATGACTTCACTTGAAGAGTTACATTTTTGTTTTTTTCTGAATTAGTAGTGATGCCTAACCATATATATACCTAAACCAAGAGAATCAGCATAAACTTATGTATATTAATAGTAAGCGCATATATGAATGTTTTTTATCTACAAACCCAGGGTCATATATATGTACATAGAAACATGCATATATACTAGTTTTTGTACCTTGGTGTGTTCCTCTTTTGGGCTATCTCTTTTTTGTTCACCGATTCACAACCAACGCCCTAGATTAATTTGGCACTTAAAAAATAACATTTTGTTTTTGGCGCACTAACACAAATAGTAGTAGCACGGTCAACACTGTAGAGAAGTACAAAATAAATGTGTGTGGGAAAAAATGACTTAAAGTGACCATTACATTGAGAAAAAGGGTAGAACCAAGCATTGCACAGGGAAAAAGCAGTGTAGTGCCCAGAAGAAAAAAACAAGTTGGGTTATACTCCCTCCATCCTGAAATAATGGGTGTAGAGTTAAAATTTGTCCATAAAAGAGTGTACTTCTCGTTTTGCAATGCACTTCAAAATTTGTCCACAAAAGAGTGGTAGTAAAAAATATTTCTTTCTCATCACGAGGGATATAGTTTCTTCACGACTAGTACGTACTACCTCCATCACAAAGCTTAAGTCTTTTTTTAAGAGTCAAAGCAAGTAAAGGTTGACGAAAATTTAGAACAATCTATCAACTAATATAATATTTTGTAGATACCATACCAAAAAAAATCGTTGTCTATGTATTGATATTAATTTTGTATTTTGCATGATAATGATTTTTGGTAAAATCTTAGTTTACCTTGACATAGTTTGAGCTTCTAAAAATAATATAAGCCTTACGCTTTGGGATGGAGGTAGTAGTATTTAGCATAATATGGTTTTCTTATTTACTACATGCATTTAGATCATTGGAGGTGGAAAAGTTGAAGAGGAAAGTGATGGTCGATGACAGTTTCCCAATGTAATAATAAAATCCTTAATATGCCTTGAAAACCCACACGTACGCTCTTTCTAGGACAGAGGCAGTATGAGGTAATGCACCCACGCGCTGTCATCTGCCGGTTCGTGCTATGTCTCCCAAATCTTGAAATATCGTCAGTTATCCATTTCACGTCCACACTTCTCCCTCTCTCCACGGACTAGGAAAAAACCCTCTCTTCACTTCCCCTTCCCATTCCACCGATGGAGAGCCCAACCGACGCCGTCAACGCAGCGAAAGCGAAAGCCGCGCGGCTGGCCTTAGCCGCAGAGGAGGCGTGCAGAGCCGCGACCGCAGCACGCATGGCCGCAACGGCGGCGATCATTGCCGCAGCGGATGCCAAAGACGAAGCGGAGGCCATTGCCGAAGGTCGGGCCATCGGTCGCTCATCGGCATCTGATGCTGTTGGTAGATGGGTCCACTCTCTTGGGAAGCATCCCCTAGATGACGAGGACGAGGTTGAACTCATCTTTGAACCGCCGCCGCCGACCTTCGACGAGAATATCGTCGACGAGGGGGAGGAAGTATGTTCCGATTCACCTCTCTCCCTTATTCAACATAGCCCTGTATCGATTTGCGCTATGGTCTCTCCCTCTTTTTTTTGCGCTATAGCGTTTTGAATTAGCGTCAGAATCTTTTTAGATTCATATTCAGTATTAGTTGCAACTGCTACATATTTGCTTCACATCCGATTCACCTCTCTCCCTTATTTAACATAGCCCTGTATCGATTTGCTCTATGGTCTCTCCCTCTTTTTTTTGCGCTATAGGGTTTTGAATTAGCGTCAGAATCTTTTTAGATTCATATTCATTATTAGTTGCAACTGCTACATATTTGCTTCACCTGTTTATTTGGCATGTATCAGGTTGCTACTGATGAGGTTGACAGCGATGTCGAGTCGCGTCATAGGAAGGCCAGGGCCACTCTCAACAAGCTTAAGGCGGGGAAGTTCGACAAGTATTGGAGTGAACCCTGGACTGGTGCCAGGAACAGCTGCCCCTTCTGCACAAAGAGCATAAAGGTTGACTTTCGAAGCGTCCTGCAGCATGCCGAAGCCGGTGGGTCCGGCTGTCTCAAAGTTGGGGAAACTGTTAACCGATCCGGCTTCATAGCCAACCACATGGCATATGGGCTATTCCTAAGGAAGAAATTGAACCAAGCTATCGAGACCGGTCGTGTGCCTCCTCCCAAGCCCAAGCCACCAAAGATTAAAGGTATGGGCAGCAAGAAGCAGAAGAAGCGGGACCAGGAAGAAGATGGTAAATATACTCCGTAACTGTTGTGCATGTTTGTCTCTCCTACTGCTTCAAAAGCAGCATCTTTTGTTGAACTCTGTTTATGTTTGCTGCTCAGCAGCGTTTGTGGTGAACCTATTAGCTTAATTAGGGGTTGTTGAACTATGTCTGTGTTGAACCTTGCTTAATTAGGTTGTGTTGAACTCTGTTTGTGTTGGCGTGGGAAGGGGGGCATGATGCTACCCTGAATTTGCGGGACCCCCAAAAAACTTGCAAATACGAGTGATGCATCCAAAAGGAACAAACTTCTTACATGGTAGACCCCAGTCTGAAAGCAAGAAATGCGATCGGGTCCTTAACAGCCACCGCCCGGATTGATCGGGTATTTTGCCTGCCTACCGCATGTGACTTGTGCTCACTGAAGTTTGGGACCTCACGCATGGGCACCACACGTAAGTGACAGACCTGTTGGTGTAAAAACTCGAGTGATTATTATACTGCATTAGTACAAAGTTTCCTATGGATTCAAGGGTTGGAAAGCCAAGTTAACTCATTTTCATGACTAAGAAGGAGCCAGGCTTACTTTTTCATTTTCATGTTTTAACTTGTTTAAATCTTGGTCAAACAAAGGATCTGACCAGGATTCAAGTGGGCATAAAAATTCAAAAAAGAAATCAAAAAAAAAACCAAAGCACATAAGCTTCTTATGTCATATAGTAAGCATTACAGTTGATCAACGAAGTCTAGACATATTCAAACCAGAAAAATATTGTATATACCCCCTAACCCTAAACTCTGTCTTATGAAGTCAAGCATGAAGAAAAGTGGTTTTGGGTTTCAAACATTGGAAATTGAAAAAACTCCCAAAAGCTTCATTTTGGAGTGACTAAGAAGAATCCAGGCTTTCATTTTCATTTTCATGTTTTAAATTGGTTTAAATCTTGGTCAAACCTAGGATTTGACCAAGATTCAAATGGACATAACAAATTCAAAAAAATCAAAACCAAACACATAGTCTTTTGATGTCATATAGTAAGCATTCAAGTTGATAAACAAAGTCTAGACATATTTAAACAAGAAAAATCATGTATATACTTGGCCCCTAACCCTAAACTCTGTCTTATGAAGTCAAGCATTAAGAGGAGTGGTTTTGGGTTTCAAACATGGAAATTTAAAAAACCTCCCAAAAGCTTCATTTTGGAGGGACTAAGAAGAATCCAGGCTTACTTTTCATTTTCATGTTTTAAACTGGTTTAAATCTTGGTCAAACCTAGGATTTGACCAAGATTCAAATGGGCATAACAAATTCAAAAAAAAACTAAACACATAGTCTTTTGATGTCACATAATAAGCATTCAAGTTGATAAACAAGGTCTAGACATATTCAAACCAGAAAAATCATGTATCTACCCCCTACCCCTAAACTTTGTCTTATGAAGTAAAGCACGGAGAGATATCATTTTGGGTTTCGAACATGGAAAATTTAAAAAAACCTCCCAAAAGCTTCATTTTGGAGTGAATAAGAAGGATCCACACTTACTTTTCATTTTCATGTTTTAAACTTGTTTAAATATTGGTCAAACCTGCAAGGATTTGACCAAGATTCAAATGGGCATAAAAATTCAAAAAAAAACGAAAACCACTTCTCTTCGTCCTTGACTTCATTAGACAGAGTTTAGGGTTGGGGTATATACATGATTTGTAATGTTTAAATATGTATAGACTCTCTTGATCAACATGAATGCTTACTATAACTTAAGAAGCTTAATTATGTGCTTTGGTTTTTCATTTTTTGAATTCTTTATTGAATTTTTATGCCTATTTGAATCTTGGTCAAATCCTAGGTTTGACCAAGAATTAAACAAGTCAGTAACATGAAAATGAAAAAGTAAGCCTGGATCCTTCTTATTCACTCAAAAAATGAAGCTTTTGGGAGGGTTTTTGAATTTTCCATGTTTGAAACCCAAAACCATTCCTCTTATATGCTTGACTTCATATATATCACAGAGTTTAGCCTTAGGGGGTATATACATGATTTTTCTAGTTTGAATATGTCTAAACCTTGTTTATCAACTTGAATGCTTACTATAAACCAAAAATTCATGTATCTACACCTAACCCTAAACTATGCATGAAGAGAAGTGGTTTTGGGTTTCAAACCTGGATATCTCAAAAACCCTCCCAAAAGCTTCATTTTGGAGTGAATAAGAAGGATCAAGGCTTAATTTTTCATTTTCATGTTTTAATCTTGTTTAAATCTTGCTCAAACCTAGGATTTGACCAAGATTCAAATGGGCATAATTTAAAAAAATGAAAAATCAAGGCACATAGTCTTCTTATATATGTCATATAGTAAGCATTCAATTAAGTTGATAAACAAGCTATGGACATATTCAACCCAGAAAAATCATGATGAATCTACCCCCTATATATCCCTAAACCCTAACTTATGAAGTCAAGCATGAAGAGAAGTGGTTTTTGGTATAAATCATGGAAATTTCATATTCATGTTTATTAAACTTGTTTAAATCATGGTCAAACCTAGGATTTGACCAAGATTCAAATGGGCATAAATATTCAGAAAAAACAAAAAATGGAAAATCAAGGCACATGTTTTAAACTTGTTTAAATCTTGGTCAAACCAAGGATTTGACCAAGATTCAAATGGGCCTAAAAATTTAGAAAAAAATCAAAAGAGAATGAAAAACCAAAGCACATAGCATTCTTATGTCATATGTATAGTAAGCATTCAAGTTGATAAACAAGGTCTAGACATATTCAAACCAAAAAATCATGTATATATCTACCCCTAACCCTAAACTGATCTGTCGATCTTATGGAAGTCAATCATGAAGAGAAGTGGTTTTGGGTTTCAAACATGGAAATTTCAAGAACATCCCAAAAGCTTCATTTTAGAGTGACTAAGAAGGATCCATGCTTACTTACTCGTTTGCACGTGTTAAACTTGTCTAAATCTTGGTGAAACCTAGGATTTGACCAAGATATGATTCAAATGCGCAGAAAATTAAAAAAGTCAGAAAAATTAAAAACCAAAGTACATAGTCTTCTTATGTCATATAGTAAGCATATTCAAGTTGATAAACAAGGTTTGGACATATTCAAACCATACAAATCATGTATCTATACCCCCTAACCCTAAACTTTTTCTTATGAAGTCAAGCATGAAGAGAAGTGGTTTTGGGTTTCAAAGATGGAAATTTCAAAAACCTCCAAAAACTTCATTTTAGAGTGACTGAGAAGTTAGCATTAAAGTTGATAAACAAGGTTTAGACATATTCAAACCAGACAAATCATGTATCTACCCCTAACCCTAAACTCGGTCTTATGAAGTCTAGCATGAAGAGAATCGTTTTGAGTTTCAAACGTTTAAGCCAAAAGCCCCATTTCAAATATTTCAAACTTATTCAAAGTTGGTTCAAATTTGAAAGACATACAAGTTATAGCACACATAGTGCATACATTTTCACACATACTGCACTAGATGCTAACCCTATAGTTTGAGGCCACTTGGATGAGGTCGAAAAAGTTCTTGGATTAGAATCGTGTTGTTCGAACCCCGTAGTTGGATTTTTTGAACCTTGATCTGTAGTACTGGGCAAAACCCTAGTTTAACCTATTTAATTATAGATTCGTATATCGATTTTTCTACCTTTTTATTATTACTATGCTGCAGATGTGCGTTTGCCCGTCGAGTGAAACTCGGAGGAAGAGGGATCACTCGGAAGGAGAGAAAAAAGGCAGAGCATTATGGTGTCTTCCCTTTTTCGGGTGATGATGATGATGTTGACTGTTGTGCAGGGTTTGTCAGTGCGCAGGAGGTGCGAGCGAGCGAGCGAGCGAGTCGAGCGAGGCCGAGAATGAGAGAGATTTGTTTTTTTGTGTGAGAGGGACAACCGAAGGATCCAGAAGGACCCACAGACTTCCAATACGCATCCTGATGCGTCTTCTCTTGACAAAGAAGATGGCTGGGAGTTGGCGTACCTATTGCACGTGACTTGTGCTCACTCAAGTGTGGGACCTCACGCGTGGGCACCACACGTAAGTGACAGACCTGTTGGTGTAAAAACTCGGTTGATTATAATAGTGCATTAGAACAAAGTTTCCTATGGATTCAAGGGTAGGAAATCCAAGTTAACTCATTTACATGACATTATTTTTTCCATGAAGCAAAGTTAACACTATCAATTGGTACATTTTGGAGTGACTAAGAAGGATCAATGCTTACTTATTCGTTTAATTTCACGTGTTAAACTTGTCTAAATCTTGTTCAAACCTAGGATTTGACCAAGATTCAAATGGGCAGAAAAATAATTAAAAAACAGAAAAATGAAAAACCAAATCACATAGTCTTCTTATGTCATATAGTAAGCATTCAAGTTGATAAACAAGGTCTAGACATATTCAAACCAGACAAATCATGTATCTATACCCCTAACCCCTAAACTCGTCTTATGAAGTCAAGCGTGTGAAGAGAAGTGGTTTTGGGTTTCAAACATCGAAATTTCAAAAACCTCCCAAAAGCTTCATTTTAGAGTGACTAAGAAGGATACATGCTTCCCTTTACATTTTCATGTTTTAAACTTGTTTAAATTATCTTGGTCAAACCTAGGATTTGACGAAGATACAAATGGGTGGGCACAAAATTCAAAAAAATCAGAAAAATGAAAAACCAAATCACATAGTCTTCTTATGTCATATCGTAAGCAATCAAGTTGATAAACAAGGTCTAGATATATCCAAACCAGACAAATCATGTATCTACCCCCTGTCGATCTTATGAAGTCTAGCATGAAGGGAAGTCGTTTTGGGTTTCAAACATTGAAATTTAAAGAACATCCCAAAAGCTTCATTTTAGAGTGACTAAGAAGGATACAGACTTCCCTTTTCATTTTCATGTTTTAAATTTGTTTAAATCTTGGTCAAACCAAGGATTTGACCAAGATTCAAATGGCCCTAAAAATTCAGAAAAAATGAAAAGAATGAAAAACCAAAGCACATAACATTCTTATGTCATATGTATAGTAAGCATTCAAGTTGATATACAAGGTCTAGACATATATATTCAAACCTAGGATTTGACTAGCTAAGATTCAAATGGGCATAACAAATTCAAAAAACAAAAACCAAACACATAGTCTTCTGATGTCATATAGCAAGCATTCAAGTTGATAAACAAACTTGTTTAAATCATGGTCAAACCTAGGATTTGACCAAGATTCAAATGGGCATAATTTTAAAAAATGTAAAATCAAGGCACATAGTCTTCTTATGTCATATAGTAAGCATTCAATTAAGTTGATAAACAAGGTCTAGACATATCAAACCAGAAAATTCAGGTGTCTAGCTAGCTACCCCTAACCCTAAACTCTGCACGAAGAGAAGTGGTTTTGGGTTTCAAACATGGATATTTCAAAAACCCTCCCAAAAACCTTCATTTTGGAGTTAATAAGAAGGATCAAGGCTTACTTTTTCATTTTCATGTTTTAATCTTTTTTAAATCTTTGTCAAACCTAGGTTTTGACCAATATTCAAAAGGGCATAATTAAAAAAAATGAAATATCAAGGCACATAGTCTTCTTATGTCATATAGTAAGCATTCAATTAAGTTGATAAACAAGCTCTAGACATATTCAAACCAGAAAAATCATGATGTATCTACCCCCTATATATCCCTAAACCCTAACTTATGAAGTCAAGCACGAAGAGAAGTGGTTTTTGGTTTAAATCATGGAAATTTCAAAAACCCTCCCAAGAGCTTCATTTTGGAGTGACTAATTAAGAAGCATACATGCTTACCTTTTCATATTCATGTTTTAAACTTGTTCAAATCTAGGTCAACAAACCTAGGATTTGATGAAGAATCAAATGGGTATAAAAAATTTAAAAACAAGCTCTAGATAAGCTCAAGTTGAAAAACAAGTTCTAGACATATTCCAACCAGAAAAATCATGCATGTACCCCCTATATATATATATATCCCTAAACCCTGACTTATGAAGTCAAGCATGAAGAGAAGTGGTTTTTGGTTTCAATCATGGAAATTTCAAAAACCCTCCCAAGAGCTTCATTTTGGAGTGGCTAAGAAGGATAGATACTTAATTTTTCATATTTATGTTTTAAACTAGTTTAAATCATGGTCAAACCTAGGATTTGACCAAGATTCAAATGGGCATAAAAATTCAAAATAAATGAAAATAAATGAAAAACCAAGGCACGTAGTCTTCTTATGTCATATAGTAAGCATTCAATTAAGTTGATAAACAAGGTCTAGACATATTCAAACCAGAAACATCATGTATCTAGCTACCCTAGCCCTAAACTCTGTCTTATGAAGTCAAGCATGCATGAAGAGAAGTACGTGGTTTTTTGGTTTCAAACATGGAAATTTCAAAAACCCTCTCAAGAGCTTCATTTTGGAGTGACTACGAAGGATACATGCTTAATTTTCATATTCATGTTTTAAACTTGTTTAAATCATGGTCAAACCTAGGATTTGACCAAGATTCAAATGGGCATAATTTAAAAAAATGTAAAATCAAGGCACATAGTCTTCTTATGTCATATAGTAAGCATTCAATTAAGTTGATAAACAAGGTCTAGACATATCAAACCAGAAAAATCATGTATCTACCCCTATATATCCCCAAAAACTCTGTCTTTATGAAGTCAAGCATGAAGAGAAGTGGTTTTTTGGTTTCAAGCATGGAAATTTCAAAAACCTCCCCAAACTTCATTTTAGAGTGACTAAGAAGGATACAAGCTTGCCTTTTCATTTTCATGTTTTAAACTTGTTTAAATTATCTTGGTCAAATCTAGGATTTGACAAGATTCAAATGGGCAAACATATGATAAGTGATGCAAATATCATTTCTAAGTGCGGGCAAACCAGAGATATGTGGTTTTTGGTTTCAAACATATTCAAACGAGAGAAATCATGTATCTACCCCCTAACACTAAACTCTGTCTCATGAAGTCAAGCGCATGCATGAAGATATGTGGTTTTTGGTTTCAAACATGGAAATTTCAAAAACCCTCCCAAGAGCTTCATTTCGAAGTGATTAATTAAGAAGCATACATGCATGCTTAATTACTTTTTCATATTCATGTTTTAAACTTATTCAAATCTTGGTGAAACCTAGGATTTGACCAAGATTCAAATGGGTATAAAAATTTAAAAAATACAAAAAAGGTCTTCTTATGTTATATAGTAGGCATTCAATTAAGTTGATAAACAAGTTCTAGACATATTCAAACAAGAAAAATCATGCATGTATCTACCCATAACCCTAAACTTTGTTTCATGAAGTCAAGCATTGTGGTTTTTGGTTTCGAACATGGAAATTCAAAAACCCTCCCAAGAGCTTCATTTTGAAGTGACTAAGAAGCATACATGCTTACTTTTTCATATTCATGTTTTTAACTTATTCAAATCTTGGTGGAACCAAGGATTTGACAAAGATTCGAATGGGTATAAAAATTCAAAAAAAACAAGGTCTTCTCTTATGTTATATAGTAAGCATTCAATTAATTTGATAAACAAGGTCTAAACATATTCAAACCAGGAAAATCATGTATCTACCACCTAACCCTAAACTCTGTCTTATGAAGTCAAGCATGCATGAAGAGAAGTGGTTTTTGGTTTCAAGCATGGAAATTTCCATGTTTGAAACCCAAAACCACTTCTCTTCATATGCTTGACTTCATATGACAGAGTTTAGCGTTAGGGGGTAGATACATGATTTTTTGGTTTGAATATGTCCAGACCTTGTTTATCAACTTAAATGCTAACTATATGACATCAGAATGGGCATAAAAATTTAAAAAAATTAAAAATGTAAAACCAAAATTTAATTGGGAGGAAAGGGTACATGAATTACAATTAAAAAACAAGGTAACTTAAATACTTGGATGCCCCAAGATGTGTGGAAGCCCAAAACAATGGCAAAACATATCATGTGCGCATGCTGCATCCAATTCAAGTAGAACACATAGTAGGCACCGATAGTTTGACCTAAATTTGAAATCAAAGAGAAGGTGGTTAGAAAAAATCAAAATTGGCAAAGCAAAGCATGAAATCAAAAAATTGTGATGCACTCTAGCTATGAAAATTATCAAACAATGCAAACCAAAATGATTTTTTAGAGGAATACTAGTTCAACTTATTTAATTTTTTATTTGTAGGCCAAAATCAAACCCCGTAGTTGGATTTTTTTTTCAACTTGATCTGTAGTACTGGGGAAAACCCTAGTTTATAACCTATTTAATAATAGATTCGTAGTCGATTCTTTTACTTTTTTATTATTACTATGCAGCACATGTGTGTTTGCCCGTCGAGTGAAACTCGGAGGAAGAGGAATCACTCGGAAGGAGAAGAAGGGAGAGCAGTCACGGGGCCCCTCTTATTGATGGTGTATATTCTTTTTCTGGTGATGTTGACTGTTGTGCAGGGTTTGTCAGTGCGCAGGAGGTGCGAGCGAGCGAGCGAGTCGAGCGAGGCCGAGAATGAGAGAGATTTGTTTTTTTTTGTGAGAGGGACAACCGAAGGATCCAGAAGGACCCACAGACTTCCAATACGCATCCTGCGTCTTGACAAAGAAGATGGCTGGGAGTTGGCGTACCTATTGCACGTGACTTGTGCTCACTGAAGTGTGGGACCTCACGCGTGGGCACCACACGTAAGTGACAGACCTGTTGGTGTAAAAACTCGGTTGATTATTATAGTGCATTAGAACAAAGTTTCCTATGGATTCAAGGGTAGGAAATCCAAGTTAACTCATTTACATGACATTATTTTTTCCATGAAGCAAAGTTAACACTATCAATTGGTACATTTTGGAGTGACTAAGAAGGATCAATGCTTACTTATTCGTTTAATTTCACGTGTTAAACTTGTCTAAATCTTGTTCAAACCTAGGATTTGACCAAGATTCAAATGGGCAGAAAAATAATTAAAAAACAGAAAAATGAAAAACCAAATCACATAGTAAGCATTCAAGTTGATAAACAAGGTCTAGACATATTCAAACCAGACAAATCATGTATCTATACCCCTAACCCCTAAACTCTGTCTTATGAAGTCAAGCATGTGAAGAGAAGTGGTTTTGGGTTTGGGGGTATATATACATGATTTTTATTGTTTAAATATATATAGACTTTGTTGATCAACATGAATGCTTAATTACTATATGACATAAGAAGTTTATGTGCTTTGGTGTTTCATTTTTTTGATTTCTTTTTTGAATTTTTATGCCCATTTGAATCTTGGTCAAATCCTAGGTTTGACAAAGATTTAAACAAGTTTGAAACATGAAAATGAAAAAGTAAGCTTGGATCCTTCTTAGTCACTCCAAAATGAAGCTTTTGGGTGGGTTTTTGAAATTTCCATGTTTGAAACCCAAAACCACTTCTTCTCTTCATGCTTGACTTCATAAGACAACGTTTAGGGTTAGGGGGTAGATACATGATTTTTCTGGTTTGAATATGTCTAGACTTCGTTGATCAACTTGAATGCTTAGTATATTACATAAGAAGACTATGTGGTTTGGTTTTTGATTTTCTTGATTTTGTTTGATTTTTTATGACCATTTGAATCTTGGTCAAATCCTAGGTTTGACCAAGATTTAAACAAGTTTAAAACATGAAAATGAAAAAGTAAGCATGGATCCTTCTTAGTCATGACAATGAGTTAACTTGGCTTTACTACCCTTGATGAATCCATAGGAAACTTTTTGTACTAATGCAGTATAATATTCTGGTTTGAATATGTCTAGACCTTGTTTATCAACTTAATTTGAAAGACATACAAGTTATAGCACACATAGTGCATACATTTTCACACATACTGCACTAGATGCTAACCCTATAGTTTGAGGCCATTTGGATGAGGTCGAAAAAATTCTTGGATTAGAATCGTGTTGTTCGAACCCCGTAGTTGGATTTTTTTGAACCCTTGATCTTTAGAACTGGGCAAAACCCAAGTTTAACCATGCAAGATTCAAATGGCCCTAAAAATTCAGAAAAAAATCAAAAGAATGAAAAACCAAAGCACATATATAGCATTCTTATGTCATATGTATAGTAAGCATGCATTCAAGTTGATAAACAAGGTCTAGACATATATATTCAAACCAGAAAAATCATGTATATATCTACCCCTAAAACTCTAATTAAACTATGTCTTATGAAGTCAATCATGTAGAGAAGTGGTTTTGGGTTTCAAATATGGAAATTTCAAGAACCTCCCAAAAGCTTCATTTTAGAGTGACTAAGAAGGATCCAGGCTTATCTTTTCATTTCATGTTTTAAACTTGTTAAATCCTGGTCAAACCTAGGATTTGACCAAGATTTATGGGCATAAAATTCAAAAAAATCAGAAAAATAAAAAACCAAAGCACATAAGCATATTCAAGTTGATAAACAAGGTTTGGACATATTCAACCCATACACAAATCATGTATCTACCCCTAACCCTAAACTCTCTTATGAAGTCAAGCATGAAGAGAAGTGGTTTCGGTTTCAAACATGGAAATATCAAAAACCTCCCAAAAACTTCATTTTAGAGTGACTGAGAAGGTTGCATGCTTCCTTTTCATTTTCATGTTTTAAACTTGTTTAAATCTTGGTCAAACCTAGAATTTGACAAGATTCAAATGGGCATCAAAATTCAAAAAAATCAGAAAAAGAAAAACCAAAGCAATAGTTTTCTTATGTCATATAGTAAGCATTAAAGTTGATAAACAAGGTCTAGACATATTCAACCAGACAAATCATGTATCTATACCCCTAACCCCTAAACTCTGTCTTATGAAGTCAAGCATGTGAAGAGAAGTGGTTTTGGGTTTCAAACATGGAAATTTCAAAACCTCCCAAAAGCTTCATTTTAGAGTGACTAAGAAGGATACATGCTTCCCTTTTCATTTTCATGTTTTAAACTTGTTTAAATTATCTTGGTCAAACCTAGGATTCGACATGATTCAAATGGGCATCAAAATAAATAAAAAACAGAAAAAGGAAAAACCAAAGCAATAGTTTTCTTATATATGTCATATAGTAAGCATTAAAGTTGATAAACAAGGTCTAGATATATCCAAACCAGACAAATCATGTATCTACCCCCGGCCTGTCGATCTTATGAAGCTAGTCTACTAGCATGAAGGGAACTCGTTTTCGGTTTCAAACATAGAAATTACAAGAACATCCCAAAAGCTTCTCCATTTTAGAGTGACTACGAAGGATACTGACTTCCCTTTTCATTTTCATGTTTTAAACTTGTTTAAATCTTGGTCAAACCAAGGATTTGACCAAGATTCAAATGGGCCTAAAAATTTAGAAAAAATCAAAAAGAGAATGAAAAACCAAAGCACACATAGCATTCTTATGTCATATGTATAGTAAGCATTCAAGTTGATAAACAAGGTCTAGACATATTCAAACCAAAAAATCATGTATATATCTACCCCTAACCCTAAACTGATCTGTCGATCTTATGGAAGTCAATCATGAAGAGAAGTGGTTTTGGGTTTCAAACATGGAAATTTCAAGAACATCCCAAAAGCTTCATTTTAGAGTGACTAAGAAGGATCCATGCTTACTTACTCGTTTTCACGTGTTAAACTTGTCTAAATCTTGGTGAAACCTAGGATTTGACCAAGATATGATTCAAATGCGCAGAAAATTAAAAAAGTCAGAAAATTTAAAAACCAAAGTACATAGTCTTCTTATGTCATATAGTAAGCATATTCAAGTTGATAAACAAGGTTTGGACATATTCAAACCATACAAATCATGTATCTATACCCCCTAACCCTAAACTTTTTCTTATGAAGTCAAGCATGAAGAGAAGTGGTTTTGGGTTTCAAAGATGGAAATTTCAAAAACCTCCAAAAACTTCATTTTAGAGTGACTGAGAAGTTAGCATTAAAGTTGATAAACAAGGTTTAGACATATTCAAACCAGACAAATCATGTATCTACCCCTAACCCTAAACTCGGTCTTATGAAGTCTAGCATGAAGAGAATCGTTTTGAGTTTCAAACGTTTAAGCCAAAAGCCCCATTTCAAATATTTCAAACTTATTCAAAGTTGGTTCAAATTTGAAAGACATACAAGTTATAGCACACATAGTGCATACATTTTCACACATACTGCACTAGATGCTAACCCTATAGTTTGAGGCCACTTGGATGAGGTCGAAAAAGTTCTTGGATTAGAATCGTGTTGTTCGAACCCCGTAGTTGGATTTTTTTGAACCTTGATCTGTAGTACTGGGCAAAACCCTAGTTTAACCTATTTAATTATAGATTCGTATATCGATTTTTCTACCTTTTTATTATTACTATGCTGCAGATGTGCGTTTGCCCGTCGAGTGAAACTCGGAGGAAGAGGGATCACTCGGAAGGAGAGAAAAAAGGCAGAGCATTATGGTGTCTTCCCTTTTTCGGGTGATGATGATGATGTTGACTGTTGTGCAGGGTTTGTCAGTGCGCAGGAGGTGCGAGCGAGCGAGCGAGCGAGTCGAGCGAGGCCGAGAATGAGAGAGATTTGTTTTTTTTTGTGTGAGAGGGACAACCGAAGGATCCAGAAGGACCCACAGACTTCAATACGCATCCCGATGCGTCTTCTCTTGACAAAGAAGATGGCTGGGAGTTTGCGTACCTATTGCACGTGACTTGTGCTCACTCAAGTGTGGGACTCACGCGTGGGCACCACGTAAGTGACAGACCTGTTGGTGTAAAAACTCGCTGATTATAATAGTGCATTAGAACAAAGTTTCCTATGGATTCAAGGGTAGGAAATCCAAGTTAACTCATTTACATGACATTATTTTTTCCATGAAGCAAAGTTAACACTATCAATTGGTACATTTTGGAGTGACTAAGAAGGATCAATGCTTACTTATTCGTTTAATTTCACGTGTTAAACTTGTCTAAATCTTGTTCAAACCTAGGATTTGACCAAGATTCAAATGGGCGTAAAAAAAAAAAAACAAAAAATGAAAAACCAAATCACATAGTCTTCTTATGTCATATAGTAAGCATTCAAGTTGATAAACAAGGTCTAGACATTTCAAACCAGACAAATCATGTATCTATACCCCTAACCCCTAAACTCTCTTATGAAGTCAAGCGTGAAGAGAAGTGGTTTTGGGTTTCAAACATCGAAATTTCAAAAACCTCCCAAAAGCTTCATTTTAGAGTGACTAAGAAGGATACATGCTTCCCTTTACATTTTCATGTTTTAAACTTGTTTAAATTATCTTGGTCAAACCTAGGATTTGACGAAGATACAAATGGGTGGGCACAAAATTCAAAAAATCAAAAAAAAAAAACCAAATCACATAGTCTTCTTATGTCATATCGTAAGCAATCAAGTTGATAAACAAGGTCTAGATATATCCAAACCAGACAAATCATGTATCTACCCCTCGATCTTATGAAGTCTAGCATGAAGGGAAGTCGTTTTTTTTTTCAAACATTGAAATTTAAAGAACATCCCAAAAGCTTCATTTTAGAGTGACTAAGAAGGATACAGACTTCCCTTTTCATTTTCATGTTTTAAATTTGTTTAAATCTTGGTCAAACCAAGGATTTGACCAAGATTCAAATGGCCCTAAAAATTCAGAAAAAAATGAAAAGAATGAAAAACCAAAGCACATAACATTCTTATGTCATATGTATAGTAAGCATTCAAGTTGATATACAAGGTCTAGACATATATATTCAAACCTAGGATTTGACTAGCTAAGATTCAAATGGGCATAACAAATTCAAAAAACAAAAACCAAACACATAGTCTTCTGATGTCATATAGCAAGCATTCAAGTTGATAAACAAACTTGTTTAAATCATGGTCAAACCTAGGATTTGACCAAGATTCAAATGGGCATAATTTTTAAAAAATGTAAAATCAAGGCACATAGTCTTCTTATGTCATATAGTAAGCATTCAATTAAGTTGATAAACAAGGTCTAGACATATCAAACCAGAAAATTCAGGTGTCTAGCTAGCTACCCCTAACCCTAAACTCTGCACGAAGAGAAGTGGTTTTGGGTTTCAAACATGGATATTTCAAAAACCCTCCCAAAAACCTTCATTTTGGAGTTAATAAGAAGGATCAAGGCTTACTTTTTCATTTTCATGTTTTAATCTTTTTTAAATCTTTGTCAAACCTAGGTTTTGACCAATATTCAAAAGGGCATAATTAAAAAAATGAAATATCAAGGCACATAGTCTTCTTATGTCATATAGTAAGCATTCAATTAAGTTGATAAACAAGCTCTAGACATATTCAAACCAGAAAAATCATGATGTATCTACCCCCTATATATCCCTAAACCCTAACTTATGAAGTCAAGCACGAAGAGAAGTGGTTTTTGGTTTAAATCATGGAAATTTCAAAAACCCTCCCAAGAGCTTCATTTTGGAGTGACTAATTAAGAAGCATACATGCTTACCTTTTCATATTCATGTTTTAAACTTGTTCAAATCTAGGTCAACAAACCTAGGATTTGATGAAGAATCAAATGGGTATAAAAAATTTAAAAACAAGCTCTAGATAAGCTCAAGTTGAAAAACAAGTTCTAGACATATTCCAACCAGAAAAATCATGCATGTACCCCCTATATATATATATATCCCTAAACCCTGACTTATGAAGTCAAGCATGAAGAGAAGTGGTTTTTGGTTTCAATCATGGAAATTTCAAAAACCCTCCCAAGAGCTTCATTTTGGAGTGGCTAAGAAGGATAGATACTTAATTTTTCATATTTATGTTTTAAACTAGTTTAAATCATGGTCAAACCTAGGATTTGACCAAGATTCAAATGGGCATAAAAATTCAAAATAAATGAAAATAAATGAAAAACCAAGGCACGTAGTCTTCTTATGTCATATAGTAAGCATTCAATTAAGTTGATAAACAAGGTCTAGACATATTCAAACCAGAAACATCATGTATCTAGCTACCCTAGCCCTAAACTCTGTCTTATGAAGTCAAGCATGCATGAAGAGAAGTACGTGGTTTTTTGGTTTCAAACATGGAAATTTCAAAAACCCTCTCAAGAGCTTCATTTTGGAGTGACTACGAAGGATACATGCTTAATTTTCATATTCATGTTTTAAACTTGTTTAAATCATGGTCAAACCTAGGATTTGACCAAGATTCAAATGGGCATAATTTAAAAAATGTAAAATCAAGGCACATAGTCTTCTTATGTCATATAGTAAGCATTCAATTAAGTTGATAAACAAGGTCTAGACATATCAAACCAGAAAAATCATGTATCTACCCCTATATATCCCCAAACTCTGTCTTTATGAATGTCAAGCATGAAGAGAAGTGGTTTTTGGTTTCAAGCATGGAAATTTCAAAAACCTCCCCAAACTTCATTTTAGAGTGACTAAGAAGGATACAAGCTTGCCTTTTCATTTTCATGTTTTAAACTTGTTTAAATTATCTTGGTCAAATCTAGGATTTGACAAGATTCAAATGGGCAAACATATGATAAGTGATGCAAATATCATTTCTAAGTGCGGGCAAACCAGAGATATGTGGTTTTTGGTTTCAAACATATTCAAACGAGAGAAATCATGTATCTACCCCCTAACACTAAACTCTGTCTCATGAAGTCAAGCGCATGCATGAAGATATGTGGTTTTTGGTTTCAAACATGGAAATTTCAAAAACCCTCCCAAGAGCTTCATTTCGAAGTGATTAATTAAGAAGCATACATGCATGCTTACTTTTTCATATTCATGTTTTAAACTTATTCAAATCTTGGTGAAACCTAGGATTTGACCAAGATTCAAATGGGTATAAAAATTTAAAAAATACAAAAAAGGTCTTCTTATGTTATATAGTAGGCATTCAATTAAGTTGATAAACAAGTTCTAGACATATTCAAACAAGAAAAATCATGCATGTATCTACCCATAACCCTAAACTTTGTTTCATGAAGTCAAGCATTGTGGTTTTTGGTTTCGAACATGGAAATTCAAAAACCCTCCCAAGAGCTTCATTTTGAAGTGACTAAGAAGCATACATGCTTACTTTTTCATATTCATGTTTTTAACTTATTCAAATCTTGGTGGAACCAAGGATTTGACAAAGATTCAAATGGGTATAAAAATTCAAAAAAAACAAGGTCTTCTCTTATGTTATATAGTAAGCATTCAATTAATTTGATAAACAAGGTCTAAACATATTCAAACCAGGAAAATCATGTATCTACCACCTAACCCTAAACTCTGTCTTATGAAGTCAAGCATGCATGAAGAGAAGTGGTTTTTGGTTTCAAGCATGGAAATTTCCATGTTTGAAACCCAAAACCACTTCTCTTCATATGCTTGACTTCATATGACAGAGTTTAGCGTTAGGGGGTAGATACATGATTTTTTGGTTTGAATATGTCCAGACCTTGTTTATCAACTTAAATGCTAACTATATGACATCAGAATGGGCATAAAAATTTAAAAAAATTAAAAATGTAAAACCAAAATTTAATTGGGAGGAAAGGGTACATGAATTACAATTAAAAAACAAGGTAACTTAAATACTTGGATGCCCCAAGATGTGTGGAAGCCCAAAACAATGGCAAAACATATCATGTGCGCATGCTGCATCCAATTCAAGTAGAACACATAGTAGGCACCGATAGTTTGACCTAAATTTGAAATCAAAGAGAAGGTGGTTAGAAAAAATCAAAATTGGCAAAGCAAAGCATGAAATCAAAAAATTGTGATGCACTCTAGCTATGAAAATTATCAAACAATGCAAACCAAAATGATTTTTTAGAGGAATACTAGTTCAACTTATTTAATTTTTTATTTGTAGGCCAAAATCAAACCCCGTAGTTGGATTTTTTTTTCAACTTGATCTGTAGTACTGGGGAAAACCCTAGTTTATAACCTATTTAATAATAGATTCGTAGTCGATTCTTTTACTTTTTTATTATTACTATGCAGCACATGTGTGTTTGCCCGTCGAGTGAAACTCGGAGGAAGAGGAATCACTCGGAAGGAGAAGAAGGGAGAGCAGTCACGGGGCCCCTCTTATTGATGGTGTATATTCTTTTTCTGGTGATGTTGACTGTTGTGCAGGGTTTGTCAGTGCGCAGGAGGTGCGAGCGAGCGAGCGAGCGAGCGAGTCGAGCGAGGCCGAGAATGAGAGAGATTTGTTTTTTTGTGTGAGAGGGACAACCGAAGGATCCAGAAGGACCCACAGACTTCCAATACGCATCCTGATGCGTCTTCTCTTGACAAAGAAGATGGCTGGGAGTTGGCGTACCTATTGCACGTGACTTGTGCTCACTCAAGTGTGGGACCTCACGCGTGGGCACCACACGTAAGTGACAGACCTGTTGGTGTAAAAACTCGGTTGATTATTATAGTGCATTAGAACAAAGTTTCCTATGGATTCAAGGGTAGGAAATCCAAGTTAACTCATTTACATGACATTATTTTTTCCATGAAGCAAAGTTAACACTATCAATTGGTACATTTTGAGTGACTAAGAAGGATCAATGCTTACTTATTCGTTTAATTTCACGTGTTAAACTTGTCTAAATCTTGTTCAAACCTAGGATTTGACCAAGATTCAAATGGGCAGAAAAATAATTAAAAAACAGAAAAATGAAAAACCAAATCACATAGTAAGCATTCAAGTTGATAAACAAGGTCTAGACATATTCAAACCAGACAAATCATGTATCTATACCCCTAACCCCTAAACTCTGTCTTATGAAGTCAAGCATGTGAAGAGAAGTGGTTTTGGGTTTGGGGGTATATATACATGATTTTTATTGTTTAAATATATATAGACTTTGTTGATCAACATGAATGCTTAATTACTATATGACATAAGAAGTTTATGTGCTTTGGTGTTTCATTTTTTTGATTTCTTTTTTGAATTTTTATGCCCATTTGAATCTTGGTCAAATCCTAGGTTTGACAAAGATTTAAACAAGTTTGAAACATGAAAATGAAAAAGTAAGCTTGGATCCTTCTTAGTCACTCCAAAATGAAGCTTTTGGGTGGGTTTTTGAAATTTCCATGTTTGAAACCCAAAACCACTTCTTCTCTTCATGCTTGACTTCATAAGACAACGTTTAGGGTTAGGGGGTAGATACATGATTTTTCTGGTTTGAATATGTCTAGACTTCGTTGATCAACTTGAATGCTTAGTATATTACATAAGAAGACTATGTGGTTTGGTTTTTGATTTTCTTGATTTTGTTTGATTTTTTATGACCATTTGAATCTTGGTCAAATCCTAGGTTTGACCAAGATTTAAACAAGTTTAAAACATGAAAATGAAAAAGTAAGCATGGATCCTTCTTAGTCATGACAATGAGTTAACTTGGCTTTACTACCCTTGATGAATCCATAGGAAACTTTTTGTACTAATGCAGTATAATATTCTGGTTTGAATATGTCTAGACCTTGTTTATCAACTTAATTTGAAAGACATACAAGTTATAGCACACATAGTGCATACATTTTCACACATACTGCACTAGATGCTAACCCTATAGTTTGAGGCCATTTGGATGAGGTCGAAAAAATTCTTGGATTAGAATCGTGTTGTTCGAACCCCGTAGTTGGATTTTTTTGAACCCTTGATCTTTAGAACTGGGCAAAACCCAAGTTTAACCATGCAAGATTCAAATGGCCCTAAAAATTCAGAAAAAAATCAAAAGAATGAAAAACCAAAGCACATATATAGCATTCTTATGTCATATGTATAGTAAGCATGCATTCAAGTTGATAAACAAGGTCTAGACATATATATTCAAACCAGAAAAATCATGTATATATCTACCCCTAAAACTCTAATTAAACTATGTCTTATGAAGTCAATCATGTAGAGAAGTGGTTTTGGGTTTCAAATATGGAAATTTCAAGAACCTCCCAAAAGCTTCATTTTAGAGTGACTAAGAAGGATCCAGGCTTATCTTTTCATTTCATGTTTTAAACTTGTTTAAATCCTGGTCAAACCTAGGATTTGACCAAGATTTATGGGCATAAAATTCAAAAAAATCAGAAAAATAAAAAACCAAAGCACATAAGCATATTCAAGTTGATAAACAAGGTTTGGACATATTCAACCCATACACAAATCATGTATCTACCCCTAACCCTAAACTCGTCTTATGAAGTCAAGCATGAAGAGAAGTGGTTTCGGGTTTCAAACATGGAAATATCAAAAACCTCCCAAAAACTTCATTTTAGAGTGACGAGAAGGTTGCATGCTTCCCTTTTCATTTTCATGTTTTAAACTTGTTTAAATCTTGGTCAAAACCTAGAATTTGACAAGATTCAAATGGGCATCAAAATTCAAAAAAATCAGAAAAGAAAAACCAAAGCAATAGTTTTCTTATGTCATATAGTAAGCATTAAAGTTGATAAACAAGGTCTAGACATATTCAACCACAAATCATGTATCTATACCCCTAACCCCTAAGCTCTGCTTATGAAGTCAAGCATGTGAAGAGAAGTGGTTTTGGGTTTCAAACATCGAAATTTCAAAAACCTCCCAAAAGCTTCATTTTAGAGTGACTAAGAAGGATACATGCTTCCCTTTTCATTTTCATGTTTTAAACTTGTTTAAATTATCTTGGTCAAACCTAGGATTCGACATGATTCAAATGGGCATCAAAATAAATAAAAAAGAAAAAGGAAAAACCAAAGCAATAGTTTTCTTATATATGTCATATAGTAAGCATTAAAGTTGATAAACAAGGTCTAGATATATCCAAACCAGACAAATCATGTATCTACCCCCGGCCTGTCGATCTTATGAAGCTAGTCTACTAGCATGTGAAGGGAACTCGTTTTCGGTTTCAAACATAGAAATTACAAGAACATCCCAAAAGCTTCTCCATTTTAGAGTGACTACGAAGGATACTGACTTCCCTTTTCATTTTCATGTTTTAAACTTGTTTAAATCTTGGTCAAACCAAGGATTTGACCAAGATTCAAATGGGCCTAAAAATTTAGAAAAATCAAAAAGAGAATGAAAAACCAAAGCACACATAGCATTCTTATGTCATATGTATAGTAAGCATTCAAGTTGATAAACAAGGTCTAGACATATTCAAACCAAAAAATCATGTATATATCTACCCCTAACCCTAAACTGATCTGTCGATCTTATGGAAGTCAATCATGAAGAGAAGTGGTTTTGGGTTTCAAACATGGAAATTTCAAGAACATCCCAAAAGCTTCATTTTAGAGTGACTAAGAAGGATCCATGCTTACTTACTCGTTTTCACGTGTTAAACTTGTCTAAATCTTGGTGAAACCTAGGATTTGACCAAGATATGATTCAAATGCGCAGAAAATTAAAAAAGTCAGAAAATTTAAAAACCAAAGTACATAGTCTTCTTATGTCATATAGTAAGCATATTCAAGTTGATAAACAAGGTTTGGACATATTCAAACCATACAAATCATGTATCTATACCCCCTAACCCTAAACTTTTTCTTATGAAGTCAAGCATGAAGAGAAGTGGTTTTGGGTTTCAAAGATGGAAATTTCAAAACCTCCAAAAACTTCATTTTAGAGTGACTGAGAAGTTAGCATTAAAGTTGATAAACAAGGTTTAGACATATTCAAACCAGACAAATCATGTATCTACCCCTAACCCTAAACTCGGTCTTATGAAGTCTAGCATGAAGAGAATCGTTTTGAGTTTCAAACGTTTAAGCCAAAAGCCCCATTTCAAATATTTCAAACTTATTCAAAGTTGGTTCAAATTTGAAAGACATACAAGTTATAGCACACATAGTGCATACATTTTCACACATACTGCACTAGATGCTAACCCTATAGTTTGAGGCCACTTGGATGAGGTCGAAAAAGTTCTTGGATTAGAATCGTGTTGTTCGAACCCCGTAGTTGGATTTTTTTGAACCTTGATCTGTAGTACAGGGCAAAACCCTAGTTTAACCTATTTAATTATAGATTCGTATATCGATTTTTCTACCTTTTTATTATTACTATGCTGCAGATGTGCGTTGCCCGAGTGAAACTCGGAGGAAGAGGGATCACTGAAGGAGAGAAAAAAGGCAGAGCATTATGGTGTCTTCCTTTTTCGGGTGATGATGATGATGTTGACTGTTGTGCAGGGTTTGTCAGTGCGCAGGAGGTGCGAGCGAGCGAGCGAGCGAGTCGAGCGAGGCCGAGAATGAGAGAGATTTGTTTTTTTTTGTGAGAGAGGGACAACCGAAGGATCCAGTAGGACCCACAGACTTCCAATACGCATCCTGATGCGTCTTCTCTTGACAAAGAAGATGGTGGGAGTTGGCGTACCTATTGCACGTGACTTGTGCTCACTCAAGTGTGGGACCTCACGCGTGGGCACCACACGTAAGTGACAGACCTGTTGGTGTAAAAACTCGGTTGATTATAATAGTGCATTAGAACAAAGTTTCCTATGGATTCAAGGGTAGGAAATCCAAGTTAACTCATTTACATGACATTATTTTTTCCATGAAGCAAAGTTAACACTATCAATTGGTACATTTTGGAGTGACTAAGAAGGATCAATGCTTACTTATTCGTTTAATTTCACGTGTTAAACTTGTCTAAATCTTGTTCAAACCTAGGATTTGACCAAGATTCAAATGGGCAGAAAAATAAAAAAAACAGAAAAATGAAAAACCAAATCACATAGTCTTCTTATGTCATATAGTAAGCATTCAAGTTGATAAACAAGGTCTAGACATATTCAAACCAGACAAATCATGTATCTATACCCCTAACCCCTAAACTCTGTCTTATGAAGTCAAGCTGTGAAGAGAAGTGGTTTTGGGTTTCAAACATCGAAATTTCAAAACCTCCCAAAAGCTTCATTTTAGAGTGACTAAGAAGGATACATGCTTCCCTTTACATTTTCATGTTTTAAACTTGTTTAAATTATCTTGGTCAAACCTAGGATTTGACGAAGATACAAATGGGTGGGCACAAAATTCAAAAAAATCAGAAAATGAAAAACCAAATCACATAGTCTTCTTATGTCATATCGTAAGCAATCAAGTTGATAAACAAGGTCTAGATATATCCAAACCAGACAAATCATGTATCTACCCCCGTCGATCTTATGAAGTCTAGCATGAAGGGAAGTCGTTTTGGGTTTCAAACATTGAAATTTAAAGAACATCCCAAAAGCTTCATTTTAGAGTGACTAAGAAGGATACAGACTTCCCTTTTCATTTTCATGTTTTAAATTTGTTTAAATCTTGGTCAAACCAAGGATTTGACCAAGATTCAAATGGCCCTAAAAATTCAGAAAAAATGAAAAGAATGAAAAACCAAAGCACATAACATTCTTATGTCATATGTATAGTAAGCATTCAAGTTGATATACAAGGTCTAGACATATATATTCAAACCTAGGATTTGACTAGCTAAGATTCAAATGGGCATAACAAATTCAAAAAACAAAAACCAAACACATAGTCTTCTGATGTCATATAGCAAGCATTCAAGTTGATAAACAAACTTGTTTAAATCATGGTCAAACCTAGGATTTGACCAAGATTCAAATGGGCATAATTTTTAAAAAATGTAAAATCAAGGCACATAGTCTTCTTATGTCATATAGTAAGCATTCAATTAAGTTGATAAACAAGGTCTAGACATATCAAACCAGAAAATTCAGGTGTCTAGCTAGCTACCCCTAACCCTAAACTCTGCACGAAGAGAAGTGGTTTTGGGTTTCAAACATGGATATTTCAAAAACCCTCCCAAAAACCTTCATTTTGGAGTTAATAAGAAGGATCAAGGCTTACTTTTTCATTTTCATGTTTTAATCTTTTTTAAATCTTTGTCAAACCTAGGTTTTGACCAATATTCAAAAGGGCATAATTAAAAAAAATGAAATATCAAGGCACATAGTCTTCTTATGTCATATAGTAAGCATTCAATTAAGTTGATAAACAAGCTCTAGACATATTCAAACCAGAAAAATCATGATGTATCTACCCCCTATATATCCCTAAACCCTAACTTATGAAGTCAAGCACGAAGAGAAGTGGTTTTTGGTTTAAATCATGGAAATTTCAAAAACCCTCCCAAGAGCTTCATTTTGGAGTGACTAATTAAGAAGCATACATGCTTACCTTTTCATATTCATGTTTTAAACTTGTTCAAATCTAGGTCAACAAACCTAGGATTTGATGAAGAATCAAATGGGTATAAAAAATTTAAAAACAAGCTCTAGATAAGCTCAAGTTGAAAAACAAGTTCTAGACATATTCCAACCAGAAAAATCATGCATGTACCCCCTATATATATATATATCCCTAAACCCTGACTTATGAAGTCAAGCATGAAGAGAAGTGGTTTTTGGTTTCAATCATGGAAATTTCAAAAACCCTCCCAAGAGCTTCATTTTGGAGTGGCTAAGAAGGATAGATACTTAATTTTTCATATTTATGTTTTAAACTAGTTTAAATCATGGTCAAACCTAGGATTTGACCAAGATTCAAATGGGCATAAAAATTCAAAATAAATGAAAATAAATGAAAAACCAAGGCACGTAGTCTTCTTATGTCATATAGTAAGCATTCAATTAAGTTGATAAACAAGGTCTAGACATATTCAAACCAGAAAAATCATGTATCTAGCTACCCCTAGCCCTAACTCTGTCTTATGAAGTCAAGCATGCATGAAGAGAAGTACGTGGTTTTTGGTTTCAAACATGGAAATTTCAAAAACCCTCTCAAGAGCTTCATTTTGGAGTGACTACGAAGGATACATGCTTAATTTTCATATTCATGTTTTAAACTTGTTTAAATCATGGTCAAACCTAGGATTTGACCAAGATTCAAATGGGCATATATGAATCTTTAGCAGGTGCGTTTTTTTTACTAATCCATATGGAATATTTTGATAAAACCCTTTTAGAAGGCTTTGTTAAGGCCTCAAGGACAATGAGTTGGGAGGAGGCCAGGTAGACTGTAGCTAGGCATTGATTCGGAATTTATGATGCTTGCGACTTGCTTGCGCGGCTTGTTGATTTCCCAGGTGACGCAGCTTTTTTTTTGACTGCCCAGCCATGGATAGGTCATAGGAGTGCAGAGCTGTAGGCGGTGCGGATAAGTACGCGGGGCATTGATGATGTAGGTGTGTTCGGTTGCCCACGCGAGTGCAGAGCTGTACCTGTAGGGTTATGCGAGTAGGCCTTTAAACTGGGAGGTGGCACAAGAAGATTTTAGTAAGGAATGGTTCCTTTCCAGAGGAATGGAATGGTTCCATCCCCGCGTTCGGTTTGGACAAAAAGGAGGTACAGAATGGTACTGTTTTTTGTTCGGTTGGAGGAATTGGAGAGCAGAACGGAATGTGGTTAAACTAAACTTTTGTCTAAGAATCGTAATTAACAATGGCAAATAGCCTTTTAAATCTTAAAATCGTAATTAACAACGCCTAATGGCCTTTTTAATCTTAAAATCGTAATTAATGTTATTTTTTGTATGGTCGGGGAATTTGGAGAGTAGAACGGAATGAAGTTAAAGTTTAATCTTTTGTCTAAATATCGTAATTAATAGTGGCCTTTTTAATCTCAAAATCATAATTAACAACAACTAATAATTTTTTTGGTTGGATTAGTGAAGTGCTTTGTAATTAATAGCGGCTAAGTAACAGCCGTTCCACCACATTCCACCGATTCGGTGGAATGGGTGCATTCTGCATATGGGGAGAATATTCCCTTTCGAGGAACCACTCGGTTCCGTTCCATTCCACAACCGAACACAAGAATGGGCTCTAGGTGCGGAACGGTTCCATTCCATTCCACTTGGTTCTGGAACCGAACACACCCTAAATGCGTTGCAATGGAAAATGACAGTGTGTGGTGGCCTGATGGTGAAGAAGAAAGGTCGGGCGAAGAGTTGTTGGCTAGAGTCGGTTTTATACGAATCGACGAGGTGCGGGATAGTTTGATTTTAAGGGCTCCTTTCATTCACAGGATAGGGAAATCATAGGAGTAGGAATGTAGGATTGGGATTTGGGATGACATGTGTAGTTAAATCCTATAATAAGATGAGTTGCGTTTGATTGCGCCAAATGAATTTTTCCATGAGGTAGGACCAAATATTTAATCCTATACTAGGATTTGCACTACTTGATGATTCCTATAGGATTATTTCCTATTGGATATGTTCATATGAATCAAACTACTAGTGTAGGAAATATTCCTATAAGATCTAAATCCTATTATCTTATACCAACCTAATATGAATCAAAGAAGCCCTAAAGGATTTTCGAAGGAATCATGTACGAAGTATGATTTTTCTAAGTCACCCAACATATATACTAGGAATAGAACTAAGTAGTACCATATACTTAGGCCCGCATGCACAAATATTAAGTGTGGATTGAGGAAGTCGATAACTTGGGAAAAAACTTTCGCAACTGCACACCTATGTTACCACCCTTGCGACGCTAATTGTCGTAGAGCTGACCTAGAACGAACTCTTGTCTCGGTTAACATGAGAGAGATAAGGGATAAATACAATTGTGATACACTTTCCTAATATTTTGTTGAATGAGATAATCTTGTGTTTTCCTAATAGGGTTAATTAAGTACACATTTGGCAGCTCGTGTGTTGCATACGTTGGTGAACTTTAGACCCCAACTATATATTATTATTTGAACTCACCTCTAACACTTAATTATGTATAATAAGGTCCCTAACTAACCTCAAACACAATTAGGTATAACAGCGGTCCATAACTAACCTCAAACACTTAATTAGGTCTTACATTGCCCCCTTAGACTACCCCTTACCCTCAGCGACGTACGCAACATGGTGTTTGGGTTGAATGGCCCACCCTATTTTAAAATGTTTTAGTTAATTAATTATGTAAAAAATTATCACATATAAAGTGGAAAAAAGAAAATTAGTAAGGTGTGCCCACCTGGCCTACGGTTGTTTTGTGCGTCCTCCACTGCGTACTCCTCTTGATCTGTGACGATGAACATAGTTCTTTAGAACACATGCAACACTTACAGTTGATAGGCCGTTGCAAAGCTAATCAATGATAAAACCTGCTTTCATAATCCATTGTACTTTGATTTAATTAGTCCCTCTAATGGACCCCAACTATGTGTGCTTGAGATTTAGCAAAATGCTTTGCCGCCGTGCCACATAACAAATAATAAACAGACCAATCAAGTTTTTATCATTGCTAGACCTAACTAAGTGTTCAAGTGCTCAATTTTGACCACATTAGAGTTGAGGGGCCAAACATAATTCTTAAATACGTGAGGGACCGAACATATACTTCTAAACACCCGAGGGACAAGACAAATTTGAGTACTATTGTTATTATTAGACTAGTCACAATGGGGAGTATCATATAATAGTATCATACATATGATACTAATGTACAATATTATTTTCACAGTCCATATTATCATCATGTAGTAGTATAATATGTTACATGTATTTAGGGATTTGTAGAATCTCAATACAAAAGTGTGTACAAGATTTGTTTGGCAGTAATTTTTCTAGTTCTACATGATATGATACGATATCTACCTATGATACCACTATCGTCTCTTTCATCATTAACTGATATGACACATCAACATTTTGCATGCATGTAGTGCATGATACTACTTATGATATTGCCATTGCGAGTAGTCTCCCTTTGTCCTAGAGTACAATGCCAATTTGTTTTCAGAGGCAAACTTAGACTAATACTTGGGCCCGCCAATTATGAGTTGCATGTCATTCAAAACTATATCATCGGATGCTTGTTTCGATGAACTTTCCAATGGTATATTTTGCGGATGTCATAAAATTAGGCTGGTCATACTATTTCTATAGTGGGTAGTATCATGGAGTAGTATCATAGTAATGCTACATTTATTATTTTTTAGAATCTCAATGCAAATTTGTGTACAAGATTTGTTTAGCATTAAGTTTTCTCGTTGTTTGCGCTATGATACAATATCTACCTATGTTACACTAATCTCCTCTCTCCTACTTAATTAGCTGCCAGATCAACATTTTTGTGGGACCAATGTGTATGATACTAGCTATGATACTAGCACTATCATGTGGGTACCTAAATCTCGAGTCAAAGTTTGACACGAAACCGATGTGGACTTTATTCATGGTGGAAGGGAGTAACAATCATAAGCACATTATTATTATTGTTTGAACAACATTTTATTTGATGTGCCATAAGAAGTTTAGAAACTCCTAGCCTGCGGAGGTGGCGTTTTGGCACACGCGTGCATATGCACCAATTATAGAAAATGATTAAAAAAATTATATAAATGTTAATTTTTTTGGTATACATTGTGACATCATATGTTCGTTCACAAGTTTTCGTGGAAAAACGACATTTTGTGTGGCGTGTAAAAAAAGGCAAAAAATATACTGTACGTAGTCGTGTTACAACATCAAAATTTGTCTTTTTTATAGGAGCCACATAATTTTTTTGTGAGAAAACTTGTGTACCAACATAAAATGTCTAGATATACATGTAAAATTTTAGTTTAGAATTTTTTGACACTTTGAAATATGGATTCACATAATGGGAGCATATGCTCCTATGAGGCAAAGTGCATTTCCGCTAGCCCCCGCCATTTCTTATATCTCTATATTGTCTATATATCTATACCTCTACCTCTACCCCCTTGGATTCCTGAACAGACGTACAGTACTAGTAGGGCCTACTATTTATTATTATTACATACTCTAAAAAAAAAACCTACTGCAGCCAAAATTTAATATCATCGAGCGGTAAAATTCCCCGCCAACGCCCAAATATCTCGCGCCGCAAAGTTTCAGATCTGCGAATATTTTTTTCCTCAAAAGAAGGACTGCGAAATTCCCTTCTACTCCTCTATCGCCCAGCTTCGCCCTAGTTTCGCCCGCAAGCCCTCAGAGAAACCGCCCCTCTTGCCTACCTCCAGATCTTCCCGGCCGCCGCACTTCGCCGTTCAAGCTGCCACGGCTTCAAACCCCGAGGCTGCCCTATCCGCACCTACTCCGGCGTCCACCGCACCGTATCTCGTTCGCCGACTCTATCGACCACCGCACCTGACCAGCTTCGCCGACACCGACGCCACCGTGCACTGCACATCATCTGCTTCACCGACCTTCTAGTTCGGCCGGCGCGCTGAACACTTCATCGACCGCCCAGCATGTCCTTCTCCGACCCCCCAAGATCTGCTTCCCCGGCACCCACCGCAACAGCAGTCCCCTCGCCGACCTCCACGTCACCCGTAAGAACGCGGAACACGTCTAAACGCCGCCCAGAAATAGGTAACCAGACATCCCTGCGCGTTTTGTTCTGTTAGGAGTATTGCAGCTGACTGTATTTCTGAATTCGTGCTATATTTCTAACTTACAAGTGCTTTCGTTGATAACCACCTCATCCTTTAGGTTTAAACACGACGCATAAGTATGTTTTTCCGTGACCAAACCCACCCATTCGCTGAAACTCTACATGGTATCAGAGCCTAGGTTTCCTTCCTGCTAGCCGCCACAAACAGTACCAAACAAGTTCTTCCTTTGATCACAAAACCCACCGTTGAGATGTAGAAATCCAGGCGGCGGGAGGCCGCATCAGGTGCTCTGCGTCGGTTGCGGCTATCACACACAGCGATGTGAGCTGTGTGAGATCGGCGGCTGCTCGCGCGGGGAGAAAGAAGAGGGTGAAGATCGTTTTGGTTTAGAAAGGAGAGAAGAGGAAGTGAATCCGTGGCAGAGAGATCTGGATCCGTGTGAGGGGCAGAAGTTGGAGGCGTGCGGAGTGGGGCGAGCCTTTGAGCGCAGGGCGGAGCCGGAGGTTGGTGCTGGACGTTGACCAGCGCGAGCCGGTCGATGTGGCCAGGTGCGGTACGCCAGGTTGGCCAGGGCGCGCAGACGAGGCGCCATCCGAGTGGAAGTGAGGAGAAAATGGAGATGTGAGGCTGTGAGGATATGTGGTGATGGAGTTGATGAGGCTGCGGTTGAGTCGTGATGGAGTTGATGAGGCTGCGGTTTAGTGGTGATGGTGATGGTTGTGGATATGTCCAGGGGAAAGGCATGCGTGCCTGAGGTGAGACTGGTTGAGGCCTGACCGGGGGATAGGCATGGGTGCTTGAGGAGTGGATGGTTGAGGCAGGAGTTGGCTGGGGGTTTGTGGGAGAGACGGAAGAGGTGGCCGGGCAGAGTGGAGAAGAGAGGCTGAGGACATTGAGGCGAGTGTGGATGGTTCTGCGGAACTTGTGTGGTGAGGCAGCCGGGGTTGTTGAGGACGTGTATGGTTAGGAGTTGTGCGTATCCCAGATGGTTGAAGCTGGATATCTTCGCTGCTGATGAAGAGATGAATCGAGATGACAAGATGATGGAAAGTGCAATGCTGTCATGTATCCTAGGAGTTATGCTGAATGTTCATTACTGGTAGTTGTCATATGTGTCATGTTGTTGTTGCAAGATGGCCATGGTTGTTTACCCATGATCATCTTGAGGGGGTGTGTTACCATGAGTGAGTTTAGTAGTAGCGCTGTAGTAATATTGTATCCAGTGTGAGGCCCATAGAGGCCCATGTCCAGTAGTATTGTAACCCTAACTCAGATGATATAAATACAGTGTGGTGGTCTGAGTAACCTAACCCACCCATTCGCTGAAACTCTACAAAATATGAGCCACCAATCATGAGCCGTTGAATGCTCTACATGTCCACGATTGACAACAACAACAACAACAAAGCCTTTATTCCCAAACAAGTTGGGGTAGGCTATACAAGTCCACAATTGACACGATTACAATTTCTCACTATTTGGCCGTAGGCTACTGCTCTAGTTACATCATGTTTGATATCTTTCTGCGATCCTGTATTACATGTTTATGCACGTCATAATGCTTCTACCAAGGTTCAAAAAAGCGCTAGGCGCTAAGCGAGCGGTGAGGCACTGCTTAGAGGAACTGCTGCTTAAGCGAGCTTAAGCGCCGCTTAAGCGCTCAGGCTAAAATCGTACGAACATGAAACAGGGAAGTCAAGATGGGCACATATACCCCTATAATATGCTGTAAATTTGTATCCTAAGCATGTAATGCTACATTTCTGAGGAATACGGGGATTAATACCTTGGTTAGCCTCGGTTTTGCTCCAATTTCTTATAAACACACAAGCAGCTAAGCAAACAATGTAACAAACACAAACAAGCAGCTAAGCTTTACTGGAGTAGCAAGCAGCTAAGCAGTAGAGGAGTAGCAAGCAGCTAAGCCAGACCTAATCACCATCAATGCATCGAGCAAGGAGCAGAGCAACACAGGCAACACACCAACACTCGCATAGAGGAGATTCTAGCACAAAACACGACCAGATTCCCTGTCTCGCTTAATCGAACGCTTAGGCCAAAAGCGAAGCGGAAGACAACCGCTCAGCGCTTAAGCGCGCTTAAGCGTACCTAGGCGTACGCTTTTTTGAACCATGGCTTCTACTACTATTTGGTGTCAATTTAATTATAGCAAAGCCGTGACTCGTAACTGTTTGTTATTATTACACGTGCAGCAGGCACATCTTACACTCATAAACGTAGAGTAAAGCTCGCCTATAATCATGTAAGTACCTGCTGTTTTTTTGTATATTGCTTAATGCAAACTTCTATATCTTGGACCTGTTTCTGTTTACAATTGGCCTCTCCTTCATGCAGAGGAGAAACAGTGAGGCACCAGGTTCTTCTGTCCAAGTACCCGATGAGGTCCGTGTGACTCAAAAAAAAGCTCACGTAAGTTCCCTGTTTTTTTTTGGAATGTTAATTTACCTCCTGTGCATAGTTCAATTGCATCATTTTCTGTATGTTGCACTACCTAAGTTGCCTAATGGAATCTAATAAAATATAAACAATGACCATATGGAACATTGCACACTGCCTTTGACCCATCTGGCATCCGGCATGCCTGGGTATAAGTTACATGATTTGGCTATGTTAATACAAGTCCTGAAATTCTATTATGTTAATTTTTTGCCTGTTGCTTCATTGAGTTTGCCTGTTGTTCCATGGCTAGTGCATGAAGTTTGATAGAAATGATCCTAGCTGAAATGATGCACTTTGTGTTTTTTTATTGCTTTATTCCTAACCTAGCTTCCTATTCTACTTGAAACATGATTGCTTTATTCCTAACCTAGCTTCCTATTCTACTTGAAACATGGTGAAAAAATAGTTATATTACTTGTTTAAATGTCTAGCTTTGTTTTTCTGAGTCCCATTGACATGATGTGGTATATCCATATTCAAATGATCTGGCTGTTTATATAATACGCTCCATGTTCAATTGCTTCATTCAGTTTCTAGTAATCTATTATACATGATGCACATGGTGCTACTTGTTATATGCCCTTTTTTGTTTGAGTTTGATCATGAATTCAAGATTAAGCATTGCCTAAACGTTGACCAACGTAGGAAGATTCCCTCCCTTGTCTATACGTTGTGAGATAGATGATGAGACCTCTCTAGCAGCGAATTTATACGCGCTAGATAACACCCCGTTTAATTCGGTCCTGTTGGGACTCGAACCCGGGTGGGCTGGCTGCGCACTCGCAAGCCTTGCCACTGAGCTAGCACTCAGTTCTCAGATTAAGCAATGCCTCGTTATGCTTAATTTAAATGTTATGGCACTTCATACAAGCCATACAATTAATTGTTGCATTGACCTTCTGCGATGTCGAAGGCACTATCTGAGTCATGCTTAAATCAATCATACATTATTTTCCTAATAGTATCAAATCCAACATGCACATCTTTTGACTGTATTTGGCTATTTGCTAGATTTCTTCTGTGCAGTGACCTGGCTTCGTTATTGGGCACATGATGTCTAGTTGCTTGGTTCATTGTATACATCATCGCCATGATCTAGTTTGGTTTGTTCTAAGAGGCATGTGGCTTAACTGGTTTCTTTGTTGTATCTGCCCATGGTTCTTTCAAAATTATGTCAACAATGCTGTTTGTTTGCCTTGTATTGTATTGCATTTTAACTTGTTTTGTCTTAGTTTCAGCCTGCAAACAAAGCTGTAATGTCAGTAGGGACAACCCATTTATCAAGTGTTGCGGTCATTTCACAGAGCAACAGTGACAGTGGCACGTGCTCTCATTGGTCCACTGAGTCCGGTACACCAACCATTCCAGAAGAAATAGATGTACGAGGCTCTATTTTTGATTGCTTGTTGTGTTATATCAGCTCAATGATGTTCTTGAAATTGGAGGTCTTTTATTGCATCATATGATGTTGTAACTTGTTTTATCTAAATTTCAGGCTTCAAATAAAGCTACAATGCCAGAAGCAAGGGCCAATGCCTCAAGTATTGATGTTTCACAAAGCAGCAGTGAGAGTGCATATTGCTCGCATAGGCCCATGGTATCTATTGGTCAACTTAATCCGGCACAAAGAGATTTCGGGGATGCACTCCAAGAGGCAGTTGATATATTTGGGCGGGAAAACAAAGATGCTGATGAATTAATTGCCAAGACACGCCAAGAGATACATGAATTGAAAAATAGGCAAACTTTGACAGAAAATGTTCTAAAGAATCTCCTATGCACTTGTCATGGTAAGCCAGTTGTGATGTGTCTGGGAATTGAAGGTGTCTAAATAAACTTTGATTCTGTTGTTCAGTCAAGTGGACTGCTGATGCCAATGCTGTAACTAATTACTGCTCAAAATTTCGTTCAAAATTTCGTGGTCTGTAATAATTGCAAATTTTGTTGTTGTACTAAAATTAGATATGTTCCATGTGGCTGCTGTATTTTGTGTGAAATAATTTCCTGATGTGTACTTCAATTAAACCATAAATCGACTGCATGCTGAAAATTTGAATCTGAGCGCACGTGTGAACTATTTTCTGCTCGTAATGCAATAACGGCTGTTTCTTGGAAGGACTACGTACATGGGTGAAAAGTTAGAGAAGCTACAGTACTCTAACTTGAAGGTGAAAAGTTAGAGAAGCTACAGTACTCTAACTTTCCTTCCCCCAAACCATATGTCTAAAATCCAAATAATTTAAATTAATTTGCACAATACAAACTTGTGTCTTGCATTTGAAGTAATTACATGCAGAGAAAATTATGGTGTAATAAAATTTAGTTTAGTTTTTAAACATCTACAGTAATCACCTTTATTAGTTAAAGACAGTGCATAACCTTGTACTTATGCTACAGAAGCCTGACTTTGCTTCTTTATTTTTCCTGACTTAGCTCCTTCACGTTAGAGGATACGGTTCCCGTACATGGTAGCCCATTAATAATTATGCCTGCTAGCAAGATAGATGGTCCTTATTATAGTCAGGCATGTCAACTTGTATGATTAAAAGTAGTTCGTACACATTAAATCTACCATCTGCATTTTTCTCTGTAATAACTTTTCTTTTTACACAACTCAAAACTTGTCTGGCTAATATGAAATTTGAGATGGCAAAACCCGGGAAAGATAAAGATATCACCAAAAACTCTTTCCTGCGAAATGCTGGGTTTTGAAGCCCAAGTCCAAGTCTTTCTCTGCTCAAGTTTTGGAGGAACAACTCCAAGTAGAACGAGTTGCAACAGCTATGCTAAGAACAAAAGTTGACATGTTGAGATCGAGATTAGAAGCATGTGATGCCCTACTGCACGAGGCCAATCAAGTTCGTTATAATCTCCCAAAGACTAAGAAAATGCCATAGATAATTGGAGATGAACACTAACATAGTGAGTACATTGGTCTTGTGAAATGTTTCCTTAGATTAAGGCACCGTTCAGACTTTTGTTGGTGGATGCATTTATCTGCGGTTGGGATCAACTTGGTAGTTGTTCCTGTGGATGTTATATAAATTAATTGCCTAGCCTTTTTTGAATCAGTTCGAACTTAAATGGTATCATAGCCAAGGTCTCAAGTTTGAATTGTCGAACGTGTGGTTTAATTTAATCTCTGTCGGGCGGCAAAATCTCCCACCAATCCTGAAATATTTCAAACGCATTTTTGAATGGGATTAAGAAGATAGATCATGATCATGGTAGTGACCTATATTCAACGTGATGATGATTTGATTTTGCACTCGGCCATGAACAGAGGTACTAGTACGGTGTCACAATTTTTTATCATTATACTTGTACCTTAGCGAAATTCAAAATCTCATAGCGGCAAAACTTCCCGCCCACAAAATACAAAAATTTCACACGCTTCCAAATTCCCATTCTACCCCTGTGGAGATGACAGCAAAGTCGGTTGGTGAGGGGTTTGCCCGTCATTTTTTCGATCACCACCTCCCTAGCCCGGAAACCCTCCCAAAAAAAATACATTTCCTTCAGTCTCTCATCTGAGACCACCCACCGGAACTTCTCAAGTCCCTCTCTCTACCACCTCCACGACCACCGCACCGGAACATCCCCGCCGGACTTCCCTGGCCTACCCGAGCCCTCGCGATCCTCGTCATCCGGCTGCCTGCCGGAGCCGCTTCATCGACGCCGTCATCAACCGGACCGGATCATCCCCGCCGAACCTCGAAACCATATGCTCATCCAGCAGTCTACCGCAGTCGCTTCAGCTGCGGTATCGTCCACCCCACCGGAGCCGCTTCGCCGGATCCGTCGTCCACCGCATCGGATCTTGCTCACCGACACCGCTGTGCATGAACCGGATCTGCTTCACCGGCGCAGTGCATGATCTAAACTCTTCTACTGTCGCTTTTCTATTGCTTGCCTGCAAGTTCTTGTTTAATCTTGGGGGAACCTGTTTGTGCTAACGACGCGCCGTTACGTTTTTGCAGATGAGATGAGTAACCATGAAGTGTAATGGCCGTCTCTCCAACCCCAAGTAGCACATGTAGCGTACTTCATCACCGGATCTATCAACCCCAGGAAGATCTGCTGTGACTCCCACAGAGTGCTTCTCCTAATGTAAGTCCCTTGTTTTAGCGCCATGTTCTGGGTTCAGATGCTTGTTTGTCTGAAGCTCTTTTAGTTCATTCCTAGCTATGACCGTAACACGTTGCTATTTTCTACTTCATTGCTAACTTTAAGCGATTGAACATTTTGGTTTGCATTCCCTGCTCTGTAGATGTAGCCATCATAACTTCTATCTTGCTCAGTCGTTGTTACAAAAATTATACTGTAGGTATTATAGTAACATCCTGCTATTATTTAGTTCATGGCCAATTTTAAGTAATTGCACATGTTGGTTCGCATTCCCTCTCTATAGCTTTTGGCATCGTAACTTCTATATTTGGTTTACATTCCCTGCTCTGTAGATCTAGCCATCATAACTTTATCTTGCTCAGTCGTTGTTACAAAAATTATGGCCTGCTACTATGTTGTTTGTGCCAATTTTTTACTCCATGAACATGTTGGCTTGCATTCCCTGTACTACAGGTGATGCCATTGTTTTGTATCTAGTTCATTGTAAGCTAACAAAGTAAGGACTTAGTTTGGCATGCTATCACTCTGCTATCTAGCCTGTAGTACAAATAAACTTGTCATACTACTAGATAATAATTTTGCGTGCCATCTTGTTCTTCAAAAGCTGCATTATTGACTTGTTTCTCTGACTTGGCATGACGCTCACATATGGAAAGCTGAACATATTGGTTTGCATTCCCTCTTATACAAGTTCACAGGTGATCCCACTATATTCTGTATCTGGTCCATCCTAAGCTCCAGCATTAACTATCCTCCATGTGTTGCTCATTACAAGTTTATATCCCGAAACATCTTGATTTGCATCCCCTTCACTATAAGTTCAGGAGTATTATTTAGTTCACGGCCAAAGTGAAGTAATTGCACTTGGCACATGTTGGTTCACATTCCCTCCTCTTTAGCTTTTGCCATCGTAACTTCTATTTTTGGTTTACATTCCCTGCTCTGTAGATGTAGCCATCATAACTTCATCTTGCTCAGTCGTTGTTACAAAATTTATAGCCTGCTACTATGTTGTTCATGCCAATTTTGTACTCCCTGAACATGTTGGTTTGCATGGGACTCGACAGTAGTAAGTCTGCTGTTTCATTCTAACATGCTCTGTTATATTGGCTGTTGGTATGCGGCATGCACTCTTTGTTTGCTTATTGTGCGCATTACAATGATCTTGTTATAACGACGAAATGATGAGTTCCAAATTCTTTGCCAAACAATATTGTAGTGTCTTTGCCTTTCCATTGTTGCTGTCTTAACTTGTAATGTCTTTGTTTCAGATATAGGTGCTGCATGGACAACTTAAAAGATTGCCGGATCGCTTCATTGTATTGCTAGGTTTAATTACCATTCAATTTCTCTGGGTTCTGTAATATTTTTTTCAATGCCTTGCAGCTGATGTAATATTTAGTTAGTTTTTATAGTTCTTTCGCGCATTTTTTCTTTGGTGCTTGTGGTAAGTGAGGCTATCCGAGAGAAATCAATGCTGCGTAAATATTCTCAGTATCTAAATCACGAATTCCCATCCCTTAAACGGCCCAATTAAGCGAAATCACATATGTGCCGCCCGCAAAATCCTAAAGCGCATATTATGCCGGATATAAACAAGAACCTTAAACGGGCGGGCCCACTTACTTCTTGGGCCACCCATTTGATTTACTGGACCCCACACACTAATTGGGCTGGCCCACTTGCTTTAAGGTGGACCCCACCAACTACTGGGCCGGCCCACTAATTAGTTGGGCCAGCCCATTTGCTTTTTTGGTGGACCCCACATAATAAATGGGCCGCCCTTTAAGAGGAAGGGACCCACTGTGTTTTTGGCCCTACCATCATCTTGTTGGGCCCACTTGCTATATGGTGGAACCCACATACTAGTTGGGCCGGCCCTTTAACAGAAAGTGGGACCCACATGTGTTTTTGGCCCGACCCACTATCTTGTTGGGCCGGCCCACTTGCTATATGGTGGTCCCACATACTAAATGGGCCGGCCCTTTAAGAGGAAAGTGGGACCCACCAGTGATTTTGGCCCGCCCATATCTGCTGGGCCACCACCCGCTATATGGTGGACCCTTTACCAGGAAAGTGGGACCCACTGTGTTTTTGGCCCGCCCACTATCTTGTTGGGCCACCACTTGCTATATGGTGGACCCCACATACTAAATGGGCCCTTTATCAGAAAGTGGGACCCACTGTATTTTGGCCCGCCCACTATTTTGTTGGGCCGCCACTTGCGTATGGTGGACCCCACAAACGAAATGGGCCGCCCCTTTAACTAGAAAGTGGACCCACCTGTTTTTTGGCCCGCCCACTAGCTTGTTGGGCACCCATTTGCTATATGGTGGACCCCACACACTAAATGGGCCGGCTTTTTAATGAAAGTGGGACCCACTGTGTTTTTGGCCCGGTCCACTTGCTTCTTGGCCGCCCAGCTTGGCAGGTGGACCCCACATGTTAAATGGGCCGCCCATTTAAGTTTTGACCAGTCAACCTTAGAGGTTAGGCCCGGCCCACGTAACTAATGGACCGCCCAGCTATATAGTTGACCGGTCAAACTATGTCATCTGGCCCGGCCCGCTTAAGACGTGGCAGCCCTCGTGTGGGCCTACCATCTACCACGGTTTCAGCTGTTAACGCGTTAATCGGCTAACTGCGTCGCCACGTGTCGCTTGCATGACGTCGCAATAACGGGCTCCGAAACACTTCGCAACGGTCCGATTGTGGCGGGCGGGCGCCCAAGCGCGACGGACCGAAAAATCGTCGTTGGACTTTGCACTCAGCTTACAACGGAACCCATATCGTCGGGTTAGGCCCATAGGCGACGAAAAATACCCTTAGCGGACGATTTTGAGACGTTGTCTATCAGAACTTTTCTTGTAGTGATGATGATTTGATGTTGCACTCGACCTTGAACAAGTACTACTACTGTCTTACAATTTCTTTATCATTATACTTTGCAAGATTTAGCAGATGCGCCAAATTCAGAGATAGATCATGATCATGGTAACAAATTTTCAACGTGATGATGATTTGATGTTGCACTCGAACTTGAACAGAAGTACTAGTACAATCTCACAATTTTTTTATCATTATACTTTGCGAGATTTAGCGGATGCGCCAAATTCAGAGATAGATCGTGATCATGGTAACACACTTTTCAATGTAATGATGATTTGATGTTGCACTCGACCTTGAACATAAGTACTAGTACGGTCTCACAATTTTGTATCATTATACTTTGCAAGTTTTAGCGGATGCGCCCATTTTCAGAGGTAGATCATGATCATGGTAACAAATTTTCAACGTGATGATGATTTGATGTTGCACTCGAACTTGAACAGAAGTACTAGTATGGTCTCACAATTTTTATTATAATTATACTTTGAAAGATATAGCGGATGCGCCAATTTCAGAGATAGATCATGATCATGGTAACAAATTTTCAACGTGATGATGATTTGATGTTGCACTCGGCCTAGAATAGAAGTACTAGTACGGTCTCACAATTTTTTTTATCATTATACTTTGATATAGCGGATACGCTAATTTCAGAGATAGATCATGACCATGGTAGTGACCAATATTCAAGGTGATGATGATTTGATTTTGCACTCGGCCTTGAACAGAGGTACTAGTACGGTCTCACAATTTTTTATCATTATACTTGGACGGTGGCCAAATTCAAAATCTCATAGCGGCAAAACTTCCCGCCCACAAAATACAAAAATTTCACACGCTTCCAAATTCCCATTCTACCCCTGTGGAGATGGCAGCAAAGTCGGTTGGTGGGGGGGTCTGCCCGTCATTTTTTGGATCACCACCTCCCTAGCCCGGAAACCCTCCCAAAAAAAATTCATTTCCCTCAGACCACCCACCGGAACTTCCCAAGTCCCTCTCTCCCACCTCCACGACCACCGCACCGGAACATCCCCGCCGGACTTCCCTGGCCTACCCGAGGCCTCGCGATCCTCGTCATCCGGCTGCCCGCCGGAGCCGCTTCATCGACGCCGTCATCAACCGGACCGGATCATCCCCGCCGAACCTCGAAACCATATGCTCATCCAGCAGTCTACCGCAGTGCTTCACTGCGGTATCGTCCACCCCGCGGGAGCCGCTTCGCCGGATCCGTCTCCACCGCATTTGACTTGCTCACCGACACCGCTGCATGAACCGGATCTGCTTCACCGGCGCAGTGCATGATCTAAACTCTTCTACTGTCGCTTATTGCTTGCCTGCAAGTTCTTGTTTAATCTTGGGGGAACCTGTTTGTGCTAACGACGCGCCGTTACGTTTTTGCAGATGAGATGAGTAACCATGAAGTGTAATGGCCGTCTCTCCAACCCCAAGTAGCACATGTAGCGTACTTCATCACCGGATCTATCAACCCCAGGAAGATCTGCTGTGACTCCCACAGAGTGCTTCTCCTAATGTAAGTCCCTTGTTTTAGCGCCATGTTCTGGGTTCAGATGCTTGTTTGTCTGAAGCTCTTTTAGTTCATTCCTAGCTATGACCGTAACACGTTGCTATTTTCTACTTCATTGCTAACTTTAAGCGATTGAACATTTTGGTTTGCATTCCCTGCTCTGTAGATGTAGCCATCATAACTTCTATCTTGCTCAGTCGTTGTTACAAAAATTATAGGTATTATAGTAACATCCTGCTATTATTTAGTTCATGGCCAATTTTAAGTAATTGCACATGTTGGTTCGCATTCCCTGCTCTATAGCTTTTGGCATCGTAACTTCTATATTTGGTTTACATTCCCTGCTCTGTAGATCTAGCCATCATAACTTTATCTTGCTCAGTCGTTGTTACAAAAATTATGGCCTGCTACTATGTTGTTTGTGCCAATTTTTTACTCCATGAACATGTTGGCTTGCATTCCCTGTACTACAGGTGATGCCATTGTTTTGTATCTAGTTCATTGTAAGCTAACAAAGTAAGGACTTAGTTTGGCATGCTATCACTCTGCTATCTAGCCTGTAGTACAAATAAACTTGTCATACTACTAGATAATAATTTTGCGTGCCATCTTGTTCTTCAAAAGCTGCATTATTGACTTGTTTCTCTGACTTGGCATGACGCTCACATATGGAAAGCTGAACATATTGGTTTGCATTCCCTCTTATACAAGTTCACAGGTGATCCCACTATATTTTGTATCTGGTCCATCCTAAGCTCCAGCATTAACTATCCTCTATGTGTTGCTCATTACAAGTTTATATCCCGAAACATCTTGATTTGCATCCCCTTCACTATAAGTTCAGGAGTATTATTTAGTTCACGGCCAAAATGAAGTAATTGCACTTGGCACATGTTGGTTCACATTCCCTCCTCTTTAGCTTTTGCCATCGTAACTTCTATTTTTGGTTTACATTCCCTGCTCTGTAGATGTAGCCATCATAACTTCATCTTGCTCAGTCGTTGTTACAAAATTTATAGCCTGCTACTCTGTTGTTCATGCCAATTTTGTACTCCCTGAACATGTTGGTTTGCATGGGACTCGACAGTAGTAAGTCTGCTGTTTCATTCTAACATGCTCTGTTATATTGGCTGTTGGTATGCGGCATGCACTCTTTGTTTGCTTATTGTGCGCATTACAATGATCTTGTTATAACGACGAAATGATGAGTTCCAAATTCTTTGGCAAACAATATTGTAGTGTCTTTGCCTTTCCATTGTTGCTGTCTTAACTTGTAATGTCTTTGTTTCAGATATAGGTGCTGCATGGACAACTTAAAAGATTGCCGGATCGCTTCATTGTATTGCTAGGTTTAATTACCATTCAATTTCTCTGGGTTCTGTAATATTTTTTCAATGCCTTGCAGCTGATGTAATATTTAGTTAGTTTTTATAGTTCTTTCGCGCATTTTTTCTTTGGTGCTTGTGGTAAGTGAGGCTATCCGACAGAAATCAATGCTGCGTAAATATTCTCAGTATCTAAATCACGAATTCCCATCCCTTAAACGGCCCATTTAAGCGAAATCACATATGTGCCTGCCCGCAAATTCCTAAAGCCCATATTATGCCAGCATATAAAGCAACTAAACGGGCTGGCCCACTTACTTATTGGGCCAGCCCATTTGATTGACGGTGGACCCCACACTCTAGTTGGGCTGGCCCACTTGCTTTAAGGTGGACCCCACCCACTACTTAGTTGGGCCAGCCCCATTGCTTTTGTGGTGGACCCCACATACTAAATGGGCCTTTTAAGAGGAAAGGGGGACCTTTGTTTTTTGCCCAGGCCCACTATCTTGTTGGGCCGGCCCACCGCTATAGTGGACCCCACATACTAATTGGGGCCTTTATCAGAAAGTGGGACCACTGTGCTTTTGCCCCGCCCACTATCTTGGGCCACCCACTTGCTATATGGTGGTCCCACATGGTAAATGGGCCGCCCTTTAATAGGAAGGTGGGACCCACCGTGTTTTTGGCCCTACTATCTTGTTGGGCCGCCCACTTTCTATATGGTGGACCCCACATACCAATTGGCCGGCCCATTAACAGGAATGTGGGACCCACTGTTTTTGGCCCGCCCACTATCTTGGTGGGCCGGCCCACTTGCTATATGGTGGACCCCACATACTAAATGGGTCCTTTTAACAGAAGGTGGGACCCACCGTGTTTTTGGCCCGCCCACTATCTTGTTGGGCCTACCACTTGCTATGGTGGACCCCACATACTAAATGGGCCGACCCTTTAAATGGAATGTGGACCCACTGTGTTTTGGCCCGCCCACTAGCTTGTTGGGTCGGCCCACTTCTATACGGTGGACCCCACAAACTAAATGGGCCGCTTTTTAACAGAAAGTGACCCACCGTGTTTTGGCCAGGCCCACTTGCTTCTTGGGCCACCCGTTGTCGTAAGGTGGACCCCACATGTTAAATGGGCTGCCCATTTAAGTTTTGACCAAACCTTAGAGGTTAGGCCCGGCCCACGTAACTAATGGACCAGCCCACTATATAGTTGACCGGTCAAACTATGTCATCTGGCCCGGCCCGCTTAAGACGTGGCAGCCTCGTGTGGCCTACCATCTACCACGGGGTTTAGCCGGTTAACGCCGTTAACGGCAGTTAACGGCGTCTGCCACGTGTCGTTTGCATGACGTCGCAGTCAACGGGCTCCCGAAAACACTTCCGCAACGGTCCGATTTTCCGTGGCGGAAGGGCGCCCAAGCGCGACGGACCGAAAAATCGTCGTTGGACTTTGCCTGACGCAGTTTCGACAACGGAACCCATATCGTCGGGTTAGGCCCATAGGCGACGAAAAATGCCCCTTAGTTGACGATTTTGGGACGTTGTCTATCAGAACTTTTCTTGTAGTGTTCTTCGGCGTGTGTGCGCGATTTTCCTTCCCCCCGACGTTTCGACGACTGCCGGCCATGGCGACCACCGGCCGGGGAGATAGATGCGAGATGGAAGAACGTCCGGCGAAGACACCGGATCGGGGTGAGCACGAGAGGATGAGGTCGGGGGGTGGGGAGTTAAGATGCTCGTAAATCATGGGGGAGAGGCACGACGTATATAAGGGAGGGCGAAATATTTGATAGGTGGGGTGCGCGGGAGGAGTGGAGGGAACGAAAAATTTGGGCGTTTTGGCAGCCGGCGTACTACAATTTGGAGGGAACAAGTTTTTGCCGTGAAAGAAAAAATATTACTCTGAAAATGGAACTGTACATGTATATTTTAATTAAAAAATGACAGAAAACGAGTAAAACTCATAATAAATGCTAAATTCAATGTAAAATCATCAGTAACTAGTGGGACTGAGTAAATGTTGTGACATTCATGTGGAAAATTCAAATTTAAATTTTTCATGAGGTTTGGTGTAGTTTGATGTGAATTTACACAAGTGAGGGCATTTTCGGCATAACGGTCGAATCGTCGACCCCGGAAGTTGTAAAACCTTTTGCATGTGAGGTATATGTGAGAACACATCCCACATATACATGTTATTGTTCACACATGTGAGATTTTGTCTGAAAACACTTGTGGAACCTCATGTTGGTTGGGTCGATCCATGTGTGGACCCACATCATCATGTCGGTGAAGGGCTCTTTTTCAAGCAAGCTGCACTTCAAAGACTCAGATTGAGCAAATTTTTGTGAGTGGTCATGAAGGGTAGGTATGTGTGCCTGAGGAGTTTCAGATTTTTCTGACAATTTTAGGTGTTTGTTGATTTTTTTATTAAAAAATGACAGAAAACGAGTAAAACTCATAATAAATGCTAAATTCAATGTAAAATCATCAGTAACTAGTGGGACTGAGTAAATGTTGTGACATTCATGTGGAAAATTCAAATTTAAATTTTTCATGAGGTTTGGTGTAGTTTGATGTGAATTTACACAAGTGAGGGCATTTTCGGCATTGGGAAAATTGGGAGCACGTGCTGGTCTCATTTGGCGTCACCACATTACCCTACAACAGAAGTTTCACTTGGAAAAAGGTTTGACAACCTCTTAGTGCAATGTGGTCAACCTAGGTTTCACCAAACACTCAAACTTTCATATAAAATTGAAAATTTGTTGAAATCTTTCCAAACCTTGTGTATTGGCCAATGTGTGGCTAACACTTTCCATGGAAAATAACAAACTAGAAAAAAGTTTCCCTACCAAAGCACTCACAAAAGTGAGGTGCGTAGTGAAAGATTATGCCCGTCTACCTCGAACGGGCAGTTCTTGACCATTTTTTGAGGTAGCTAACTTGAAATGGACTGAAATTTGGCATAAGGGTGCATCAACATGTGGGTAATGACGCTAGCATGCTATCTTGGCAGTTTGGTTTGAAAATTTTCAAAAATTCATCCCCTAAACTCAAGAAGAGGCTATGTGTGATCACTAATTCGTATTTCAAATATTTTAGAGTTTTTAATACCCATACTGAAAATTCTGTGCCAGCCCATCCGTCATGCGTGGGACCCATGTCAAAGTAATGGGAAAGTGGACTGACTACATGCAGGAATCCACGTTTTCACACGCACGCGTCAGACAGAGGAACCCAAACGGCAGCATCTACTGTATATCCATCGGCCCCATCGTCTCTCCCACCCGCAACTTCTATTCCCCAATCTCTGGCGAAAAACCCTGCTTGCACCTCCACCAGCGCACCACCGACCTCCCCTTCCACCGAAGATCCCGAAGATGAAGCGTGTTCGCGGAGACGAGCCGGAGGCGAGTGCGGTCGTCAACGTCGACAGAGGCGACGGCGATGGTCCGGTAGTAGTCGACGTCGCGGAGGCGGGATCTTCTTCCGGAACTGGAGCCGCTCTTCGCCGCGCCGTGACCGTGGAGGGCTCCGCCCAACCGGCCGTGGTCGCCGTCGCTGATGAGGCCAAGGGAGACGTCCTCGCTCCCGCGGCACAAGCAGATGACCAGGGCTTCGATCCGAATGACCCGTTCTACCGCCACTCCAGGCAGTACCGCGAGCTATATGGCCCCAGAGAGTGCGACGAGTTCGAAGAGGAGGCCTCCGACAACTGCAGCGAGGTACTCTACTATTCCGATCGATCCCCTGTTTTTCTTGATCTTACTGTTCACCATAGGGTTTGCTCATAGGGTAGATTGATTTGCCCTGTCTGCGACTTCTTGTACAAATTGATGATTCTGGGGTTCTTGCTCATCCGATTTATGGTTTGTAGTTACTAGATCTGTAATATTTGATGCACATCTTGATTCAACTGTAATGATTCCTTTTGTGTGATGAATCATACCTGCTTAGTGTAATGCTCACTGCATTTCAAACTTAAATTCATCCGAATATGAATCATACCAGAGTGATTATGATTACAAGAATTATATTATAGGTACTATTAATTGATCTGATACATGGATTTTATAATCACCATTTGTCTTAAACTGGTGCTTATTTATACGATGAAACCATAGTGTGTACATCATTTTTATTTAGGGAACAAATGAATGATCAGATGCATGTAATTTATGACCACCATTCTTGAATTCCTGCTTATTGACGTCATGAATCCATATTGTTTTATGAATCAGTACATCTTCAGGGAACAAATGATTGATCCCTGATCCATGAAATTTATAATCACCATTTTCTCTTAAATTGGTGCTTAGTTATAATACTGAAATAATGATTGGACTACCCATGAACAAGTTGTGACAACAGTTTAAATTGGTGCTTATTTATATTAGTGAAGTAATTATGTATGGTTGGATCTGGATCATAAATGTTGATTCTACATGATTAATTCTTAATAATGTTCATACAAAAATATTTAATGCTTGAATTGTATTTCAGTTAATTTCCTTCTCTCACTTCTTCTTTACTTTCAAAATCGCAGGAAGACTCTGAGGACGTTGACAGCGACAAGGAGGACCGGGACCGGAAGAGCCGCTTCGTTCTGAAGAAGCTGAAGACTGGCCAGATCCCTTTCCGTCGGAACGGAAAGCCACATTGCCCATTCTGCGGCAGGGTTTTCCCGAACGATCTCGAGTGTCTGATCCAGCACGCGACGGGAGTTGGAAAAGGTAGCGCGCACAAGCACAAGGCTGCTAGCAAGGCGAAGCACGCTGCCTTTGGCAAGTTCCTCAGGGACTACGTCAAGACTGGCCTCATCCCGCTCGTCGGTCCAGCTGTTGGCCCTCATGTTCTCCACTAAATTTAGTTTCTGTTTAGTTGTTCCCCTGGAGGTTCATGGTTAAACTATGTCATGTTTCAAAGACTATGTTCTACTTTTGTTATTTGGAACCTGGGCAATCATACCCAGTTGTTTAAGACTATGTCATGTTTATATGTTGTTTGCTGTTGCAGAAGCATTACTGCTGCACATGTTATCTCTTTTTTCATGTTGATGCACGCTGCATTTGTGTAGATGCTTTATTCTGTAGCTAAGTTTCGAGTTAATTTCGACTACCAATGTTTGGCTACACCAGAGTTGTGTAGATTACATATCCCTGTGCACAAGGGTGCCAAATCTTGCCCCAATCCATGGTGGTTTGGTGAGTTTTTGGCGATTTCCCCCTCTTTTCGTCCGAAAACCCCTCTTTCGACACATGTCCACCATGGGGACACCATGCCACCAACTCCAAAAAATCAAAACCCATTAGCAACCAAGGTGTCATATCACAATGTGCACAAGGGTGCCAAATCATGCCCCAAATCCATGGTGGTTTGGTCAGTTTTTGGCGATTTCCCCCTCTTTTCGTCCGAAAACCCCTCTTTCGACACATGTCCACCATGGGGACACCATGCCACCAACTCCAAAAAATCAAAACCCATAGCAACCAAGGTGTCATATCACAATGTGCACAAGGGTGCCAAATCATGCCCCAAATCCATGGTGGTTTGGTGAGTTTTTGGCGATTTCCCCCTCTTTTCGTCCGAAAACCCCTCTTTCGACACATGTCCACCATGGGGACACCATGCCACCAACTCAAAAAAATCAAAACCCATAGCAACCAAGGTGTCATATCACAATGTGCACAAGGGTGCCAAATCATGCCCCAAATCCATGGTGGTTTGGTGAGTTTTTGGCGATTCCCCCTCTTTTCGTCCGAAAACCCCTCTTTCGACACATGTCCACCATGGGGACACCATGCCACCAACTCCAAAAAATAAAAACCCATTAGCAACCAAGGTGTCATATCACAATGTGCACAAGGGTGCCAAATCATGCCCCAAATCCATGGTGGTTTGGTGAGTTTTTGGCGATTTCCCCCTCTTTTCGTCCGAAAACCCCTCTTTCGACACATGTCCACCATGGGGACACCATGCCAACAACTCAAAAAAATCAAAACCCATTAGCAACCAAGGTGTCATATCACAATGTGCACAAGGGTGCCAAATCATGCCCCAAATCCATGGTGGTTTGGTGAGTTTTTGGCGATTTCCCCTCTCTTCGTCCGAAAACCCCTCTTTCGACACATGTCCACTATGGGGACACCATGCCACTGATGCGCGTAGATGTACACGTCCGTTGGGAACCCCAAGAGGAAGCTATGATGCGCACAGTGGCAAGTTTTCCTCAGAAAGAAACCAAGGTTTAATCGAACCAGGAGGAGCCAAGAAGCACGTTGAAGGTTGATGGTGGCGAAATGTGATGCGGCAACACCAGGGATTCCCGCCAACGTGGAACCTGCGTAACACAACTAAAGTACTTTTCCCCAACGAAACAAAGGAGGTTGTCAATCTCACCGCTTGCGTAACAAAGGATTAACCGTATTGTGTGGAAGATGATTGTTTGCGAAGAAAACAGTAAAGAACAATTGCAATAGATTGTATGCGATGTAAAGAATAGGACCGGGTCCACAGTTCACTAGAGGTGTCTCTCCCATAAGATAAAAGCATGTTGGGTGAACAAATTACAATCGGGCAATTGACAAATAGAAAGGGCATAACATTGCACATACATGATATGATAAATATAGTGAGATTTAATCAGGCATTACGACAAAGTACATAGACCGCCATCCAAAGATGCATCTATGCCTAAAAAGTCCACCTTCAGGTTATCATCCGAACCCCTTCCAGTATTAAGTTGCAAGCAACAGACAATTGCATTAAGTATGGTGCGTAATGTAATCAACAACTACATCCTTAGACATAGCATCAATGTTTTATCCCTAGTGGCAACAGCACATCCACAACCTTAGAACTTTCTGTCACTGTCCCAGATTTAATGGAGGCATGAACCCACTATCGAGCATAAATACTCCCTCTTGGAGTTAAGAGCAAAAACTTGGCCAGAGCCTCTACTAATAATGGAGAGCATGCAAGATCATAAACAACACATAGGTAATAGATTGATAATCACCATAACATAGTATTCTCTATCGATCGGATCCCGACAAACACAACATATAGTATTACAGATAGATGATCTTGATCATGTTAGGCAGCTCACAAGATCCAACAATGAAGCACAATTAGGAGAAGACGACCATCTAGCTACTGCTATGGACCCATAGTCCAGGGGTGAACTACTCCACTCATCACTCCGAGGCGATCATGGCGATGAAGAGTCCTCCGGAGATGATTCCCTCCCAGCAGGGTGGAGGCGATCTCCCGAATCCCCCGAGATGGGATTGGCGGCGGCGGCGTCTCTGGAAGGTTTTCCGTATCGTGGCTCTCGGTACAGAGGGTTTCGCAACGAAGACTTTAAGTAGGCGGAAGGGCAACGCGGGGGCACACGAGGGCCCCACACGCTAGGCCGCGCGCCAAGGCTGGCCGCGCCGCCTCTAGTGTGGCGGCGTGGCCCCACTTCCTTTCCCCTCGGTCTTCTGGGAAGTTTCGTGCAAAAATAGGACCCGGGCGTTGATTTCGTCCAATTCCGAGAATATTTCCTTACTAGGATTTCAAACCAAAAACAGCAGAACAAAGAACGGCTTTCGGCATCTTGTTAATAGGTTAGCCGAAAATGCGTAAATACGACATATAATGTGTATAAAACATGTAGATATCATCAATAATGTAGCATGGAACATAAGGAATTATCGATACGTCGAGACGTATCGCATCCCCAAGCTTAGTTCTGCTCGTTCCAGTAAAACGATAACAAGGATAATTTCTCGAGTGACATGCCATCATAACCTTGATCATACTATTGTAAACATATGTAATGAATGCAGCGATCAAAACAATGGTAATGACATGAGTAAACAAATGAATCATAAAGCAAAGACTTTTCATGAATAGTACTTCAAGACAAGCATCAATAAGTCTTGCATAAGAGTTAACTCATAAAGCAATAAATCAAAGTAAAGGTATTGAAGCAACACAAAGGAAGATTAAGTTTCAACGGTTGCTTTCAACTTATAACATGTATATCTCATGGATAGTGTCAATGTAAAGTAATATAACAAGTGCAATATGCAAGTATGTAGGAATCAATGCACAGCCACACAAGTGTTTGCTTCTTAAGGTGGAGAGAGATAGGTAAACTGACTCAACAATAAAAGTAGAAGAAAGGTCCTTCAAAGAGGAAAGCATCGATTGCTATATTTGTGCTAGAGCTTTTATTTTGAAAACATGAAACAATTTTGTCAACGGTAGTAATAAAGCATATGTATTATGTAAATTATATCTTACAAGTTGCAAGCCTCATGCATAGTATACTAATAGTGCCCGCACCTTGTCCTAATTAGCTTGGACTACCGGATCATCGCAATACACATGTTTTAACCAAGTGTCACAAAGGGGTACCTCCATGCCGCCTGTACAAAGGTCTAAGGAGAAAGCTCGCATTTTGGATTTCTCGCTTTTGATTATTCTCAACTTAGACATCCATACCGGGACAACATGGACAACAGATAATGGACTCCTCTTTAATGCATAAGCATGTGGCAACAATTAGTGTTCTCATATGAGATTGAGGATATATGTCCAAAACTGAAACTTCCACCATGATTCATGGCTTTAGTTAGCGGCCCAATGTTCTTCTCTAACAATATGCATGCTCTCACCATTAAGGTGGTAGATCTCTCTTACTTCAGACAAGACGGACATGCATAGCAACACACATGATATTCAACAAAGAGTTGATGGCGTCCCCAGAAGCATGGTTATCGCACAACAAGCAACTTAATCTATACCTAATAATAAAGGAGCTAAGGTTTCTGCCAAAATTTTCGTCCAACTTTTTATTGGACCGTTTTGCCCTCCCACCAAAATACATAATACTGCACCTGCCATCCTATCCTAGCGTACCGGTTCGCTAATTTCCATCACGTTCATGTTGCTTCGTTAGATCGGGCTCTGGGCTCCCGTGTCTTGGAACAGGGCCGCAGCTTGGATTTGATATCCACATCATTATGCGGTGCTGGGTCAACACACAGCCGAATAGTCCCACCTCGCTTGTGTAACATCCCAAGAGTAACACCTTAGTCCCTTTTACCTTTCTTGCATTGTTATCATCTCATCATGTTGCATTCATGCATATCACCACCTTTGGTTTTTATAAAATTGCATTTGGTTTTGGCTTTGCTTTTGTTTGCTTGTTGTTCTTCTTCTTCCTCTCTCTTGGTTCATCCCCTTCCTCTTGTGATGTTCCAAGAAAAGCTAACAAGCTCAAACCTATCCCTCTACTTGATCTATTTTTCAATAGGTCATGCCAAAATTTCTATTATGGTTATTATAAACCTACCTCTCCTCTCTATTTTTGCAATGCACATGTTTTATGATCTTGAGATGGGTTACCTTCTCAAATGGTTGAGCCATTAAGGTTTAACAAATATTTTACTCCCTCTTATTTTTCTCTATGTCCCCATCTCTTCTTTTCTTCTTTTAATCTCAACCATCATAGTTGGTGTACAAGGTTGATCTCTCCTCTGATTTCAAATCCAAATCAAATATTCAAATTCTACTCTTCCCTTAATTTCAGAAAAGGGTTTTGAAAAGAGAAAGAAATAAAAACAGAAAACAGGAAAAAGAAATAAAAAGGAAGAACCAAACTAACCTAACGCTACAGCCTATCTAATTAGCTATCCTAGCTAAACCCAACCCAGCTAGCAGCCCATCTCTCTTTTTCCACCTACAGCCATGCACCAACCCTCCTCTCTCCTTTACACGTTGGATTCTTGCACCATATCTGGTAATGGAGCAAGCTCCAACCTCCACGCCTCTTACTCCTCCATCCACCGGCTCCCCTCTTCCCTTTATATGCAGCAGCACCAACTCAGCAACCCTAGCTTCTTGGTTCCTCCACAAGCCGCCGCCACCTTCTCCTCCTTCCCTGGAAAAACCCCACGGAGCAAAATTATCACCGCCGTCTACCTCCTGCCGCCGTCGCCATGAACTCCGTCGACGCCACCTGAGCACGGGAGTACCTCTACGTATACCGTGGCTTTCTCCTCTACGTCCTGGACATCGTCACGGATCCGGAGACGCCAAGATCTGCTCGCCTCGTCCACCTCTGCCTCGTCTACCTCACGGGCATCTCCATCTTCTTCGTCGCCGACCGCTTCCTCGTCGTCGTCGACCAACACCAGGGTGAGCATCATCCTCTACACCTCCCCTGCATGCCATGCTATCAGATCCGAGGAAGAAACGCAGTGGAGATCGAAATCGAAACGAGTTCTGAGAAGCAAAACCCAAAAACCGAAATCTGGTCGCCCAGTTTTTCTGCTCGCAGGCATCATCTTGCGACGCATCTCCTCGCCAGCACAGGCAACTCCAGCTTGCGTTCTTCGCACCGTTGGAAAGCTGAGACAAAGGGCTACAGCTTTCGTTTTGGAATCACTCAATTTCGTTGCCTGTAGACGACGCGCCTTCGATCAAACGTCTGTCCAGAATCTGTTTTCAGGTTTCGCTGTTTCTCGCACATGTCGCGGTACCGTTTTCCGGCAAACCTCGCCGGCACCACGGTGCACCAAAACGCCCCAAACTTGTTCCTTTCGAATCTTGGTATATCCAGTATGCTCAATTTGACAAGAGTTTTGCCTAGCAACATCTAGTTTCGCCGCTACCGCAACTTTAATATCTGTGCAGTAACGCATCTACAGGAAACCTCCGCTGACACGTTTTTCAGTTTCAGTGTCAAAAATTCAGTTAGCGCACATCTACAGCTTTTCTTATGAATGTCCTGTAACATATCAAACCGACGAGCAGCTGTTCTGGTTCTGTTCCTTGTCCTTGCACAACACATCCTGAGTTCAAATCCTGGCCTGTGCAGGACTTAAACCCCCTTTTTTGCAAACTTCTGTTCATCAATATTTTTGCCCCTGCCTATTTTCAAACGTTTTAAAATTGTATTTTCCAAAATCCAAATAACACAAACTCTATATGCTGGAGTATCAGGAAAACACGAACTACCCAACTATGTACTTTGTTTCAACTTTTGAACAAATAAATTGGGTCACTTTCCAAATCTGAACTTAATTGATGAAATCTTGCTTAATTCATAATTTTCGTTCTACAACTCCAATTTGCATAAATTTTATATCAAAATGCATCAGAAGAATGTGAGAAATTCAAATCTGCACTTGTCATGCATCATTGGCATCATCCCTGGTTCGAAATAATTAAAATTTGCAACTACAACTAAATGTTATGTGAGGGTGTGTACCATTTCTTGCTATATTCGAACACCCCACTTAATTTTGCTATGTATGAAACCCTTGCACCTCATGCATCATATTGCGCATTGCAATTGTATTGATTTGTGCTATTACTTTCTTGTATGTGCTATTTGGTTCTTCTCGAGTAGACACCGACGCCGACCAGTTCGAGCAGGAGTTCGAGTACCACCCCGAGGAGGATCGTGCTTGTGCCACTACCTCTGATCTGACAGGCGAGCCCACCCCTTCACCTATTTTACATTTACATGCTCTTTTGATCTATTGCTATCCTTATGTTGCGTTTCTGTTGTGTCACGTGTCCTATCCACTTGTTACCTATATGTCCGAGATACACCTCCTCGCCCTACCTATTGTTTGTTGTTTGCCAGCTTTGCGAGTCGTAGGCGAGTTTAGGGTTTTGTTGATATCTCGAAATGTTCGGGATATCTTGTTGGGATGTTGACACATGTACTACCTTTTGAAAATGAAGTGGATAACTTTTGCTACAACTAAAAATGCTAAGGGATAATAATATTGCAGAGGCATCTGTGAGCCCCTTTGCGAAAGCATCGGAACTTTGACTCGCTAATGTCCCCTAGGACCCGAGTTCTTGTTATCTGTTTCTAAGACTGAGCGCGCTAACCACTCGTGGGAGATTTTATCGGGATCCCCCATCACCCATTACCATTTCTCAAGTCTGTTGAAAAGGGGGCCACAACCTTGGTTTTATTTGCCTATGCCATGTATGCCATGCTTTACTTACTGTTGCCTTCGGGTGTTTACTTCCTGTTGCCTTCGGGTGTTTATATTCTGTACTGTACCTTGCGGGACGTTTAGCGAAGCGTGTGGTTCGCACGCCCAGCCGCCGGCGCAAACCTCGAGTCCGTTCGGAGTACGGCCGAACTTCGTTAGTAGCGGGTGGCCCCCCTAGGCATTCTTGTTGATTTGGGAACGGTCTTGTTGTGAGACTCCGCCGTAATTAAGCGGGTTCGAGCATGCGTGTATGGTAACATTGGTGCACCCCTGCAGGGTAAATCTTATCGATAAGCCGTGTCCGCGGTTATGGACGACTTGGAGCTGTTTAACTCGATCATAGAACAACTTACACCTAAAGTTGTCGCTAATAACTTGCTAATTACTTGTGTAGTAAGTTAGCCCTATTATAATGGAATGGATATAAAATTGTCTACTGTGTGAGTGCCTTGTTAGTACCTCTTGGCTAAGGGGGATCGCATTGGCTGGGTTTTGATTGCAGAGTATAGAACTGCTAGATTATGCGCTCTCTCACCTTTCTACTAGACGAATGTCGTAGCGTGTCTCTATTGGTTAGTTGCTTTGCTGCCGCTAAACTCCACATATAGCCGGGTGAAGTTTACACCGCCCACCAGCGAGCATAGCTGGTCTTGTCTCGCAAGTACGTGCCAACGGTACTTACCCTCGTTTTTCTTCCTCTTTTTCCGGAACACGCTTTTCGACAAACAGGTACGACAGATGATGACCAGTACGCAGGCGGCTACTTTGTCGAGTTCACGGACGACGACTTCGTTGCGTAGCAGGATCGTTCCTAAGGCAGCAGCCTGTGGCTTGTTGGTTATGGGAACACCGCTTGATTATCTTCAGGACTCTTAGTCCCATTTGGTTCTTGTCTGTACCCAGACTATTTGGCTATCTTATGTATGATGTACTGATGGGATATGTGTCCCTTTGCGTGTCATTTGGATCTTGCTCAGTAGAGCGTTGCTATATATAAACTTTATTTCCATCTTTTGAGTCTTAGATGGTTATGTTGTGATATTGAATCTGTATTCCACCCTTGTACCCTGTGCACGTGCGTGTATGTTGAAGTGCACAGGAAGGTGTAGCACTCAGGCTTGGAAAGCCTAACGTGAGCCTATGAGGTGGGTGTTGTGTGCATGGGCGTGTCGAGCTTTGCTTGGCCTACCCATATGCTTGGGAATGCGAGGCGACCTCACGGTCCTTTGTAGTGACCTCATGCACATAAACCCCTATACCTGCGCGCTCTGGGTTTTCCTACTCCTGGGGCTTACAGACTTGGTATCAGAGCAGGACGCCTTTAGGAGCCCCTTGCACGGACGGTTGTGTCTAGAAACTCATACTTTAGTAGCTTCATAGAAAAAAATGTGCGCGAGAGTAGGAATTCTGCTTTTATTTCTTACCCCACCCACCCACCCTCTGGTGAGGAAGAGCAACGGTTTTACTCTATTCTTATCTTGTTTCACCTAGGTTTGGACGTGTTCGGGGAAACCATAGTGCCATAGGGAAAAGTGTTTTTGAAAATTTTCTGTACTATGGTTGCTTCATTATCATCCTTTGTCAATCTCCACATATAATCTGTTCCTTTGCAATCCTGGTATTTTCATACTAGCGTGTTTCTCTCCGTTGTTCCGATGCCATCTCGACCACTTCTTTGTTCCGGAGTCTGTTTCCTTTTCGTTATCATCATGGAGCTACCGTATACTCCACCGTCCTGCATGTTGCGCGGATGTTGTAGTTGTTCTATCCTTGTATCCGATTTTATGGATCTCATGTGTACTTGAACCATGTATGGTGTACCTTGATGAATTCTATGGATCGATGTGTTTCTGATCTTAAATCCTTGTTCTAAGCTATGTTGTCATATGTTGTTGCGACCATCCTAATGTTCTTCCTCAACAGGATGGTTAGACCTCCACCACCTCCTCCGATGGGACCAGCCCTGCTGCAGATGACTCAGCTGCTGGCTCAAATGCAGCAGACCCAGCACAACTTCGACCAAGCTCGCCAAGGCAATGGCCGAGTGATGATCCGGGACTTCTTGCAGCTGAACCCGCGATCGTTCGACTCCACGCCGAACCGCTGGATGCAGACGATTGGGTGCGCGATGTGAACCGCATGCTCAACACAGCGGGAGTCGCCCCAGAAGACAAGGTGCGGTTTGCGACTCACCTACTGACAGGAGGGTCCGCCGCATGGTGGGAGAACTTCCTCGAGATGCGTCCCGCGAATGCGCCTGACGTTACTTGGGAAGAGTTCCGGGAAGCCTTCAGGAGCCACCACATCCCAGAAGGACTCATGGACAGGATGAAGGAGAAATTCCTTAGTCTTGTTCAAGGCAACAAAGACGTGATGGCGTACAGCATCGAGTTCGCCAAGCTGGCTCGCTATGGTGGTGAAGAAGTGTCTACTGATGCCAAGAAGCAGAAGAGGTTCCGTAATGGCCTCAAGCCGGCACTCAAGTACGCGCTCACTCATGTCGTGGCAGACCTTCGACAAGCTTGTCAACACTGCTGTCAAGGAAGAGTCGGGTAGGCTTGCGTTCGAGGATTCGCGCAAGCATACTCGAGAGGTTGGTGCTCCTTCATCAGCGCCGCCTCAGAAGCGCAGGCTGTGGGTTCCTTATCCCGCACCGCCAAGACAAGCTGCACAAGATGGGTATGCTCCCCGCGCAGCAAACGCTGGGTATGCTCCCCGTCCTCCCACCCCACGCTACAGCAGAGGACCTACCAACCTCCGCCAAGGCCTGCTTATGGTGGACCAAGGCCGATGGGTCCACGTGCCGACCCCACATGCTACAAGTGTGGTCAGGTTGGGCACATCTCTACCTTCTGCCCTCAGAAGCTGCCTCCACCACCACCTCGCTCTACTACGACAAATGCGATGGTTCGTGCACCAGCTCCGGGCCGTGCCTTCAACAACAACAAGGCAAGGTCAGGTCTGCTCGCGTCAACAACATCAACATCGAGCAGGCTGAACAAGCTACCGACGTCGTGCTTGGTACTTTGCTCGTTAACTCTATCCCTGCAAAAGTTCTGTTCGATACAGGAGCATCTCTTTCGTTTGTCTCTTCAAGTTTTGCTGATACACATGGGTTAGTACAAGAGATCTTGCCATCTAATCTCGTGGTTCACTCTCCCGGAGGACAAATGATATCTTCGAAGATAAGCCATGGTAACCAAATTCAGATTGGGAACCATTCATTCCAGGCTTCTCTCATACTCCTTCGAAACTCTGGCATTAATGTCATCCTTGGCATGGATTGGTTGAAGGCCAACAAAGTTGTCATTGATTGCGACAAGCATTCAGTTTCTTTTCCTACTTCATCAGGAACCTTGACCTATACACCTTCTCAGACACCTTCCGTTCAGCTCTTTGCTTTGAATCCTAGTTCTCTTCCGGAGCTTGAGTCTATACCGGTGGTTTGCGACTTTCCTGATGTCTTTCCTGAAGAACTTCCAGGTATGCCACCTGACAGGGCTGTTGAGTTCGTCATCGAACTAGAGCCTGGAACAGCTCCTATCTCAAAGCGGCCTATAAAATGGGTCCAAATGAGTTGGCTGAACTCAAGAAGCAGCTTGACGAGTTGCAAAAACTTGGTTTCATTCAGCCAAGCACTTCTCCATGGGGATGTCCTACCATCTTCGTGAAGAAAAAGGATAAAACTGATCGATTGGTGGTTGACTACCGCCCTCTCAATGAGAAAACGATCAAGAATACATATCCTCTTCCTCGCATCAATGAGCTCTTTGATCAGCTTGCGGGTGCAACTGTGTTCTCTAAGATGGATTTGAGAAGCGGTTATCACCAAATCAAAATCCGCAAAGAGGATGTACCCAAGACAGCCTTCAAAACTCGTTATGGCCTCTATGAATACACCGTCATGTCCTTTGGCCTCACTAATGCTCCTGCCACTTTCTCTCGTCTGATGAACTACATTTTCATGGAGTACCTCGACAAGTTTGTGGTAGTCTATCTCGATGATATCCTTGTCTACTCCAAGTCCAATGAGGAACATGAAGAGCATCTTCGCCTCATCCTCATGAAGCTTCGTGAACATCGCCTTTATGCCAAGTTCTCCAAATGTGAATTCTGGCTTCCTCAAGTCGTCTATCTTGGCCATGTCATTTCTGGAAAAGGCATTGCTGTCAATCCTGAAACCGTCAAGGCAATCGTTGAGTGGCTTCCTCCGAAGAATGTCAAGCAAGTGAGAAGTTTCCTCGGTTTGGCAAGTTACTGCCGCCGCTTTGTTGAGAATTTCTCCAAGATCGCCAAGCCTCTTACCGATCTCCTGAAGAAAGACAAGAAGTTCCTTTGGTCTCCTCAATGCCAAGAAAGCTTTGACCTCCTCAAGCAGAAGCTCACTTCCACACCTGTCCTTGTTCTTCCAGATACTTCTAAACCTTTCCAGATATTCTGTGATGCCTCTCTTCATGGACTAGGTGCTGTCCTCATGCAAGAACGTCAAGTTGTGGCGTATGCTTCTCGTCAGTTGAAAAAGCATGAACTCAACTATCCCACACATGATCTTGAGCTTGCAGCCGTGTTACATGCTCTAATAACATGGCGCCAATACTTGTTGGGCAACAAATGTGAGATCTTCACCGACCACAAGAGCCTCAAATACATCTTCACCCAACCCAACTTGAACCTCCGTCAAACGAGATGGATGGAAACCATCAAGGACTTTGATCTGTCTATCAACTACACTCCAGGCAAAGCTAATGTCATGGCTGACGCCCTTAGTCGCAAGTCCTATTGCAACAACCTCATGATTCAAGAAAGTCAACCTGCTCTTTATGAAGAATTCAGGAAATTGAATCTTGAGCTCGTTCCCCAAGGCTACCTTGCAAACTTGGTGATCACGCAGACTCTTGAAGATAAGATCCGAAAAGGACAGTTGCGAGACATTTGCAGCAAGAACATCAAAGAGAATATGCACAAGCCCAAGTACAAGTCCTTCTCTCTCGACGATCAAGGAACTCTCTTCTTCCAAGGTCGTTTTGTTGTTCCGAATGATCCAGACCTGAGAAACCTCATTCTCAAAGAAGCTCACGACACTCCTCTTTCTATCCATCCTGGCAGCACAAAGATGTACCTCGATATCAAGTCTACCTATTGGTGGACTAGGATGAAAAGGGATGTTGCTCGCTATGTCTCGAATGTGATGTTTGTCGCCGTGTCAAAGCAGAACATCAGAGACCTGCCGGTGTCCTCCAACCCCTGAAGATTCCTGAGTGGAAATGGGATAAGATTGAGATGGACTTCATAACTGGTTTTCCTAAGTCTCGGAAAGGCAATGATGCTATCTTCGTGGTGATCGACCGTCTTTCCAAGGTTGCTCACTTCCTTCCTGTCAAAGAGACAATATCTGCTAGTCAGTTGGCCGAGCTCTACACTGCAAAGATTGTTTCTCTTCATGGTGTTCCCTTGGAAATAAGCTCTGATCGTGGAAGCATCTTCACTTCCAAGTTTTGGGCAAGCTTTCAGAAAGCTATGGGAACTAATCTGCTCTTCAGCACCGCTTACCATCCACAAACGAGTGGGCAAGTCGAAAGAGTCAATCAGATTCTCGAGGACATGCTCCGTGCCTGTGTTATCTCCTTCGGCATGAAATGGGAAGAATGCCTTCCTTTCGCTGAGTTCTCTTACAACAACAGCTATCAAGCCAGTTTGGGCATGGCACCCTTCGAAGCTCTCTATGGTCGCAAATGCAGAACACCTCTAAACTGGTCTGAAACCGGTGAAAGGCAAATCTTTGGCCCCGATGTCATCAATGAGGCTGAAGAAAAGGTGCGAATCATTCGTGACAATCTGAAGATAGCACAATCTCGGCAGAAAAGCTATTATGATAGCAAGCACCGTGATATGTTATATCATCCTGGTGATCAAGCCTACCTTCGTGTTACTCCTATGAGGGGCACTCATCGCTTTGGTATCAAAGGCAAGCTGGCGCCAAGATACATTGGTCCTTTCAAAGTTCTAGCAAAGCGTGGTGAAGTCGCTTACCTCCTTGAACTCCCTGAGAAGCTCTCCAAAGTGCACGATGTCTTCCACGTGTCACAGCTCAAGAAGTGCTTCAAAGATCCGGGCCGTGCAGTTGATCACGAGTCCATCGACCTCCAAGAAGACCTCTCCTACAAAGAGCATCCCGTTCGGATTCTTGATGAAGCTGAACGTCGAACTCGCAACAACTCCGTCAAGTTCCTCAAGGTGCAGTGGTCGCACCATTCCGATAAAGAAGCAACTTGGGAGCGGGAAGATCAACTCCGTTCCGAGTACCCGTCCTTCTTCTCTTCTTCCTGAGAATCTCGGGGCGCGATTCCTTCAAGGGGGGGCGTTTGTAACATCCCAAGAGTAACACCTTAGTCCCTTTTACCTTTCTTGCATTGTTATCATCTCATCATGTTGCATTCATGCATATCACCACCTTTGGTTTTTATAAAATTGCATTTGGTTTTGGCTTTGCTTTTGTTTGCTTGTTGTTCTTCTTCTTCCTCTCTCTTGGTTCATCCCCTTCCTCTTGTGATGTTCCAAGAAAAGCTAACAAGCTCAAACCTATCCCTCTACTTGATCTATTTTTCAATAGGTCATGCCAAAATTTCTATTATGGTTATTATAAACCTACCTCTCCTCTCTATTTTTGCAATGCACATGTTTTATGATCTTGAGATGGGTTACCTTCTCAAATGGTTGAGCCATTAAGGTTTAACAAATATTTTACTCCCTCTTATTTTTCTCTATGTCCCCATCTCTTCTTTTCTTCTTTTAATCTCAACCATCATAGTTGGTGTACAAGGTTGATCTCTCCTCTGATTTCAAATCCAAATCAAATATTCAAATTCTACTCTTCCCTTAATTTCAGAAAAGGGTTTTGAAAAGAGAAAGAAATAAAAACAGAAAACAGGAAAAAGAAATAAAAAGGAAGAACCAAACTAACCTAACGCTACAGCCTATCTAATTAGCTATCCTAGCTAAACCCAACCCAGCTAGCAGCCCATCTCTCTTTTTCCACCTACAGCCATGCACCAACCCTCCTCTCTCCTTTACACGTTGGATTCTTGCACCATATCTGGTAATGGAGCAAGCTCCAACCTCCACGCCTCTTACTCCTCCATCCACCGGCTCCCCTCTTCCCTTTATATGCAGCAGCACCAACTCAGCAACCCTAGCTTCTTGGTTCCTCCACAAGCCGCCGCCACCTTCTCCTCCTTCCCTGGAAAAACCCCACGGAGCAAAATTATCACCGCCGTCTACCTCCTGCCGCCGTCGCCATGAACTCCGTCGACGCCACCTGAGCACGGGAGTACCTCTACGTATACCGTGGCTTTCTCCTCTACGTCCTGGACATCGTCACGGATCCGGAGACGCCAAGATCTGCTCGCCTCGTCCACCTCTGCCTCGTCTACCTCACGGGCATCTCCATCTTCTTCGTCGCCGACCGCTTCCTCGTCGTCGTCGACCAACACCAGGGTGAGCATCATCCTCTACACCTCCCCTGCATGCCATGCTATCAGATCCGAGGAAGAAACGCAGTGGAGATCGAAATCGAAACGAGTTCTGAGAAGCAAAACCCAAAAACCGAAATCTGGTCGCCCAGTTTTTCTGCTCGCAGGCATCATCTTGCGACGCATCTCCTCGCCAGCACAGGCAACTCCAGCTTGCGTTCTTCGCACCGTTGGAAAGCTGAGACAAAGGGCTACAGCTTTCGTTTTGGAATCACTCAATTTCGTTGCCTGTAGACGACGCGCCTTCGATCAAACGTCTGTCCAGAATCTGTTTTCAGGTTTCGCTGTTTCTCGCACATGTCGCGGTACCGTTTTCCGGCAAACCTCGCCGGCACCACGGTGCACCAAAACGCCCCAAACTTGTTCCTTTCGAATCTTGGTATATCCAGTATGCTCAATTTGACAAGAGTTTTGCCTAGCAACATCTAGTTTCGCCGCTACCGCAACTTTAATATCTGTGCAGTAACGCATCTACAGGAAACCTCCGCTGACACGTTTTTCAGTTTCAGTGTCAAAAATTCAGTTAGCGCACATCTACAGCTTTTCTTATGAATGTCCTGTAACATATCAAACCGACGAGCAGCTGTTCTGGTTCTGTTCCTTGTCCTTGCACAACACATCCTGAGTTCAAATCCTGGCCTGTGCAGGACTTAAACCCCCTTTTTTGCAAACTTCTGTTCATCAATATTTTTGCCCCTGCCTATTTTCAAACGTTTTAAAATTGTATTTTCCAAAATCCAAATAACACAAACTCTATATGCTGGAGTATCAGGAAAACACGAACTACCCAACTATGTACTTTGTTTCAACTTTTGAACAAATAAATTGGGTCACTTTCCAAATCTGAACTTAATTGATGAAATCTTGCTTAATTCATAATTTTCGTTCTACAACTCCAATTTGCATAAATTTTATATCAAAATGCATCAGAAGAATGTGAGAAATTCAAATCTGCACTTGTCATGCATCATTGGCATCATCCCTGGTTCGAAATAATTAAAATTTGCAACTACAACTAAATGTTATGTGAGGGTGTGTACCATTTCTTGCTATATTCGAACACCCCACTTAATTTTGCTATGTATGAAACCCTTGCACCTCATGCATCATATTGCGCATTGCAATTGTATTGATTTGTGCTATTACTTTCTTGTATGTGCTATTTGGTTCTTCTCGAGTAGACACCGACGCCGACCAGTTCGAGCAGGAGTTCGAGTACCACCCCGAGGAGGATCGTGCTTGTGCCACTACCTCTGATCTGACAGGCGAGCCCACCCCTTCACCTATTTTACATTTACATGCTCTTTTGATCTATTGCTATCCTTATGTTGCGTTCTGTTGTGTCACGTGTCCTATCCACTTGTTACCTATATGTCCGAGATACACCTCCTCGCCCTACCTATTGTTTGTTGTATGCCAGCTTTGCGAGTCGTAGGCGAGTTTAGGGCTTTTGTTGATATCTCGAAATGTTCGGGATATCTTGTTGGGATGTTGACACATGTACTACCTTTTTGAAAATGAAGTGGATAACTTTTGCTACAACTAAAAATGCTAAGGGATAATAATATTGCAGAGGCATCGGTGAGCCCCTTTGCGAAAGCATCGGAACTTTGACTCGCTAATGTCCCCTAGGACCCGAGTTCTTGTTATCTGTTTCTAAGACTGAGCGCGCTAACCACTCGTGGGAGATTTTATCGGGATCCCCCATCACCCATTACCATTTCTCAAGTCTGTTGAAAAGGGGGCCACAACCTTGGTTTTATTTGCCTATGCCATGTGTGCCATGTATGCCATGCTTTACTTATTGTTTCGGGTGTTTACTTCTGTTGCCTTCGGGTGTTTATATTCTGTACTGTACCTGCGGACGTTTAGCGAAGCGTGGTTCGCACGCCAGCCGCCGCAAACTCGAGTCCGTCTCGAGTACGGCCGAACTTCGTTACTAGCTTAGGCGGGTGGCCCCCTAGGCATTCTTGTTGATTTGGGAACGGTCTTGTTGTGAGACTCCGCCGTAATTAAGCGGGTTCGAGCATGCGTGTATGGTAACATTGGTGCACCCCTGCAGGGTAAATCTTATCGATAAGCCGTGTCCGCGGTTATGGACGACTTGGAGCTGTTTAACTCGATCATAGAACAACTTACACCTAAAGTTGTCGCTAATAACTTGCTAATTACTTGTGTAGTAAGTTAGCCCTATTATAATGGAATGGATATAAAATTGTCTACTGTGTGAGTGCCTTGTTAGTACCTCTTGGCTAAGGGGGATCGCATTGGCTGGGTTTTGATTGCAGAGTATAGAACTGCTAGATTATGCGCTCTCTCACCTTTCTACTAGACGAATGTCGTAGCGTGTCTCTATTGGTTAGTTGCTTTGCTGCCGCTAAACTCCACATATAGCCGGGTGAAGTTTACACCGCCCACCAGCGAGCATAGCTGGTCTTGTCTCGCAAGTACGTGCCAACGGTACTTACCCTCGTTTTTCTTCCTCTTTTTCCGGAACACGCTTTTCGACAAACAGGTACGACAGATGATGAGCAGTACGCAGGTGGCTACTTTGTCGAGTTCACGGACGACGACTTCGTTGCGTAGCAGGATCGTTCCTAAGGCAACACCTGTGGCTTGTTGGTTATGGGAACACCGCTTGATTATCTTCAGGACTCTTAGTCCCATTTGGTTCTTGTCTGTACCCAGACTATTTGGCTATCTTATGTATGATGTACTGATGGGATATGTGTCCCTTTGCGTGTCATTTGGATCTTGCTCAGTAGAGCGTTGCTATATATAAACTTTATTTCCATCTTTTGAGTCTTAGATGGTTATGTTGTGATATTGAATCTGTATTCCACCCTTGTACCCTGTGCATCGTGCGTGTATGATTGAAGTGCACAGGAAGGTGTAGCACTCAGGCTTGGAAAGCCTAACGTGAGCCTATGAGGTGGGTGTTGTGTGCATGGGCGTGTCGAGCTTTGCTTGGCCTACCCATATGCTTGGGAATGCGAGGCGACCTCACGGTCCTTTGTAGTGACCTCATGCACATAAACCCCTTATACCTGCGCGCTCTGGGTTTTCCTACTCCTGGGGCTTACAGCTTGTAAATACGGATTTCCACCGGTTTATATGCCTTAGATTTCTGGGATAGAACAAGCTGAGTTGAATAACAAGCAGCATCAAATATGGAGCGCAGGAATTGCACACTCGCATACGGGAAAGCAGCATCAAATATGGAGCGTAGGTTGCACACTCGCATACGGGAGGTGGATTAAAGGGTTATGAGTGAGGGAGCGGAAGAAAAGATCAGCGGTAGCAGGAGCAAGAGGGCCGAGCAGTCCCGCACATTCGTCGGAGACGAGAACGTACGTGAGGCGGGGCGCTGGGCAGCGCCTGCGCTAGAGGCACGGGGCAGCCGAGGGAGGAGGGGACTCGCTGGTCCTGCCGGCGGGAAAAAACGAGGCCGAGGCGGCGGCGAGAACGGACGGGAACGAAGGAGACGCGTCGAGCGCCAGCTCGAGGAGAGCGCGCGGAGGAAGACGGCGGAGGCTCGCCGGCCGGCGGCGGGACCAGGCGCGCGGAGCAGGGAAGCGAGGGAAGGCACGCGAGGTTGTTGGATGTCTATGGAGCGAGGCAGGGACGCAGGCTCGAGCGAGGGAGGTCGGGGCTAGGAAGCGCCAGCTCTAGGCTTGCCGGCCGGCGGCGGACCAGGCGCGCGGAGCAGGGAAGCGAGGGAAGGCGCGCGAGGTGGTTGTTGGAGGTCTATGGAGCGAGGCAGGGATGCAGGCTCGAGCGAGGGAGGTCGGGGCTAGGATGCTTGTGGGGGCGGCGGGGGTGGGAATGCAAAAAGACTAGGGTCACCAGTTGGGGTTGCTAGGGTTTCTATCTGGGCTGGGCTAGGTTTGACCGGCTGGGCCTTGCTGGGCCTGGCCGGTTGGGAGTCTTCTCTTACAAAAACATTTTCCTGTTATTTTTCCTGTTTGTTTTAAAACCATTTGCATTTTTTATAACAACGGTGTTGCGGCTTGTTTTTTCGGAGCCGACTTGCTGATTCCAGAAAACTTTGGTATATGAACCAGCTCGACTCGTTTTAATTAAGAGAGGTGGTATTATTTTAGACACAAAATATATCATGTAGCTTCTGGACGGGATGGACTTCGTTACAACAAATTTGTATGCTTTTTTGCTGACTATAGGAAGCTCATTCGGGTGATTTAAGCAGAAAATAGAGTTTTCATTTGGGGATAAAATGAGAGAATAATTTTAGCAACAAAATAGAGTTTAATAAAATAATCTTGGAGTTCAAAAGGCCTTCGACTTTGCTGGCTGGTTGGATATTTGGGACTGCTTAGTGTCCTAAATTTGCGACCTTCTTTTCAGGATGGAGGTGGTAACGATATTCTTCATTGCCAGCCAATAAAAATCAATTCTAGCTGTAAATTTGTTTAGATTTATACCTAAATAAAATAAAAGGGTGATGACCACCATCATTGAACGTCTGGGGTTTTACAAGTCGGTCAAACGAGGGGCTCCCTAATTTTAGAATTAATTATGTTTGTTATCAATAGAAGACAACCTGATCACCATCGACTATGGTGACTAAGAAGAGAAGTGTCAACGTGGATGGTGACTAGAAGATGGATTTTTGCTGCTGGTTTGACGTGTTTGGTTTGATGCTACAAGGGATGTAGCATGACTTTTCTTTCTGGTAACACTTATTCATTTGTTTGGTTGTGTGCATCCATATTACCACCAGTGCACTGCTCTGCCGCGTGACGAAGAAGTATCAACATGGATGGTTTACTTAAGTGTTTAGTATTTATTTATCCCGATGCAACGCACGGGCACTTTTGCTAGTAAGAGATAAAGTGCATAAGTACATATTCAATACCACAATAGTTTTTAAGGCTATTTTGTCCCATGAGCTATATATTGCAAAGGCGAATGATGGAATTTTAAAGGTAGCACTCAAGCAATTTAATTTGGAATGGCGGAGAAATACCATGTAGTAGGTAGGTATGGTGGACACGAATGGCATAGTGGTTGGCTCAAGGATTTTGGATGCATGAGAAGTATTCCCTCTCGATACAAGGTTTAGGCTAGCAAGGTTATTTGAAGCAAACTCAAGGATGAACCGGTGCAACAAAACTCACATAAAAGACATATTGTAAACATTATAAGACTCTACACCGTCTTCCTTGTTGTTCAAAACTCAATACTAGAAATTATCTAGATCTTAGAGAGACCAAATATGCAAACCAAATTTTAGCAAGCTCTATGTATTTCTTCATTAATGGGTGCAAAGTATATGATGCAAGAGCTTAAACATGAGCAAAACAATTGCCAAGTATCACATTATCCAAGACATTTTACAATTACTACATGTAGCATTTCCCGATTCCAACCATATAACAATTTAACGAAGAAATTTCAACCTTCGCCTTGAACATTATGAGTAAAGCCTAAGGACATATTTGTCCATATGCAACAATGAGCGTGTCTCTCTCCCATACAATGAATGCTAGGATCCATTTTATTCAAACAAAAACAAAAACAAAACAAACCGACGCTCCAAGCAAAGTACATAAGATGTGATCGAATAAAAATATAGTTCCAGGGGAGGAACCGATGATGTTGTCGATGAAGAAGGGGATGCCTTGGGCATCCCCAAGCTTAGACGCTTGAGTCTTCTTCAAATATGCAGGGATGAACCACGGGGCATCCCCAAGCTTAGAGCTTTCACTCCTTGATCATAGTATATCATACTCCTCTTGACCCTTGAAAACTTCCTTCACACCAAACTTCAAGCAAACTCATTAGAGGGTTAGTGCACAATTAAAAATTCACATATTCATAGGTGACACAATCATTCTTAACACTTCTGGACATTGCACAAAGCTACTGGACATTAATGGATCAAAGGAATTCATCCAACATAGCAAATACCGCAATGCGAAATAAAAGGCAGAATCTATCAAAACAGAACAGTCCGTAAAGACGAACCTGAAAGGGGCACTAGACTTGCTCAAATGGAAAAACTCAAAACTAATGAAAGTTGCGTACATATCCGAGGATCACGATCGTAATTTTGCAGATTTTTCGAATTTTATACAGAGACTTATGCCGAGTGATGCATAAAGAATGCTGTTTCTCACAGCGATCCCAAATATAACTTCAACTTTAGCATAGAAACTTTACTTGGCACAAAAACATGATAAGGAGAGGTTGCTACAGTAGTAAACAACTTCCAAGACTCAACAAAACAAAAATTGCCGTAGTAAAATAAACACATGGGTTATCTCCCAAGAAGTGCTTTTCTTAACGCCTTTCACCTAGGCGCAGAAAGTGCAAATCAAGTAACATCAAGAGATGGAGCATCAACATTATCTTCAGGGGCGTGGGAAGTTTCCTCTACAATGCATGTTATCTTATCTATGTAAGTTTCAGAGGCTCCATTTTCATTACTCTTAGGCTTGCTATTCTCATCAAATAAATTTTCGGGAACAAGCCAACCATAGTTATTTTCTAGAGCTTCATGCATTCCTAGGAGTTTACAAGGTATTGTTGTCTTAATCTCTCCACCATCATTAACATTATTAGTGTACTTTATTCTATCAATGTCCATATTTTCAAGGGTACTAACAAAGTTGGTGTAAGAACCAAGCATTTTATATTTAGCAAAGACTTTTCTAGCCTCTCTTGCTACACCACCAAATTCTTTAAGAAGGGTTTCTAAAACAAAATCTTTCTAGCCTTGGATTAACACTTGAAGGGTTTCTAAAACAAAGTGTGAGACTATAATAGGATTGAGATTAACAAATTTAGTTTCCAGCATGACTAAAGAAGCAATAATTTCATAAGTAGGAGCAAGCTCTGCCAAATGTCTATCTTCAAAATCCTCAGCGGTACTAACATGAGTGAAAAAATCTTCTATATTATCTCTTCCAATTATACACCCTCGGCCTACCGGTATGTCTTTTAGAGTGTGTTTAGGAGGAAACATGATGAAATAAGCAAAGAGTAAACTAAGCAAATAAAGTAAAGACAAGTAACTAATTTTTCGTGTGTTTTTGATATAGAGAACAAGACAGTAAATAAAGTAAAACTAGCAACTAATTTTTTGTGTTTTGTTTAGGTGCAGCAAACAAAGTAGTAAATAAAATAAAGCAAGACAAAAACAAAGTAAAGAGATTGGGAAGTGGAGACTCCCCTTGCAGCGTGTCTTGATCTCCCCGCTTTAAAACAAAGCTTGATGCGCGTAGATGTACACGTCCGTTGGGAACCCCAAGAGGAAGGTATGATGCGCACAAAGGCAAGTTTTCCCTCAAAGAAACCAAGGTTTAATCGAACCAGGAGGAGCCAAGAAGCACGTTGAAGGTTGATGGTGGCGAAATGTGATGCGGCGCAACACCGGATTCCGGCGCAACGTGAACCCGCACAACACAACCAAAGTACTTTGCCCCAACGAAACATTGAGGTTGTCAATCTCACCGCTTGTCGTAACAAAGGATTAACCGTATGTGTGGAAGATGATTGTTTGCGAAGAAAACAAAGAAGAACAATTGCAATAGATTGTATGCGATGTAAAGAATAGGACCGGGTCCACAGTTCACTAGAGGTGTCTCTCCCATAAGATAAAAGCATGTTGGGTGAACAAATTACAGTCGGGCAATTGAAAAATAGAAAGGGCATAACATTGCACATACATGATATGATAAATATAGTGAGATTTAATCGTGCATTACGACAAAGTACATAGACCGCCATCCAAAGATGCATCTATGCCTAAAAAGTCCACCTTCGGTTATCATCCGAACCCCTTCCAGTATTAAGTTGCAAGCAACAGACAATTGCATTAAGTATGGTGCGTAATGTAATCAACAACTACATCCTTAGACATAGCATCAATGTTTTATCCCTAGTGGCAACAACACATCCACAACCTTAGAACTTTCTGTCACTGTCCCACATTTAATGGAGGCATGAACCCACTATCGAGCATAAATACTCCCTCTTGGAGTTAAGAGCAAAACTTGGCCAGAGCCTCTACTAATAACGGAGAGCATGCAAGATCATAAACAACACATAGGTAATAGATTGATAATCACCATAACATAGTATTCTCTATCGATCGGATCCCGACAAACACAACATATAGTATTACGTATAGATGATCTTGATCATGTTAGGCAGCTCACAAGATCCAACAATGAAGCACAATTAGGAGAAGACGACCATCTAGCTACCGCTATGGACCCATAGTCCAGGGTGAACTACTCACTCATCACTCCGAGGCGATCATGGCGATGAAGAGTCCTCCGGGAGATGATTCCCCTCTCCGGCAGGTGCCGGAGGCGATCTCCGAATCCCCCGAGATGGGATTGGCGGCGGCGCGCGTCTCCGGAAGGTTTTCCGTATCGTGGCTCTCGAGAGGGTTTCGCGACGAAGACTTTAAGTAGGCGGAAGGGCAACGCGGGGGGCCACACGAGGGCCCCACACGCTAGGGCCGCGCGGCCAAGGTCTGGGCCGCGCCGCCCTAGTGTGGCGGCGCCTCGTGGCCCCACTTCCTTTCCCCTCGGTCTTCTGGAAGCTTCGTGCAAAAATAGGACCCCGGCGTTGATTTCGTCCACCCGAGAATATTTCCTTACTAGGATTTCTCAAACCAAAAACAGTAGAAACAAGAACTGGCTCTTCGCATCTTGTTAATAGGTTAGTGCCGAAAATGCATAAATACGACATATTATGTGTATAAAACATGTAGATATCATCAATAATGTAGCATGGAACATAAGAAATTATCGATACGGAGACGTATCAAGCATCCCTGCTTAGTTCTCGCTCGTCCCGAGTAAACGATAACAAGGATAATTTCTGGAGTGACATGCCATCATAACCTTGATCATACTATTGTAAACATATGTAATGAATGCAGCGATCAAAACAATGGTAATGACATGAGTAAACAAATGAATCATAAAGCAAAGACTTTTCTTGAATAGTACTTCAAGACAAGCATCAATAAGTCTTGCATAAGAGTTAACTCATAAAGCAATAAATCAAAGTAAAGGTATTGAAGCAACACAAAGGAAGATTAAGTTTCAGCGGTTGCTTTCAACTTATAACATGTATATATCATGGATAGTGTCAATGTAAAGTAATATAACAAGTGCAATATGCAAGTATGTAGGAATCAATGCACAGTTCACACAAGTGTTTGCTTCTTAAGGTGGAGAGAGATAGGTAAACTGACTCAACAATAAAAGTAAAAGAATAGGTTAGTGCCGGAAAATGCGTAAATATGACATATAATGTGTATAAAACATGTAGATATCATCAATAATGTAGCATGGAACATAAGAAATTATCGATACGTCGGAGACGTATCAGCCACCAACTCAAAAAAATCAAAACCCATTAGCAACCAAGGTGTCATATCACAATGTGCACAAGGGTGCCAAATCATGCCCCAAATCCATGGTGGTTTGGTGAGTTTTTGGCGATTTCCCCCTCTTTTCGTCCGAAAACCCCTCTTTCGACACATGTCCACCATGGGGACACCATGCCACCAACTCCAAAAAATCGAAACCCATTAGCAACCAAGGTGTCATATCACAATGTGCACAAGGGTGCCAAATCATGCCCCAAATCCATGGTGGTTTGGTGAGTTTTTGGCGATTTCCCCCTCTTTTCGTCCGAAAACCCCTCTTTCGACACATGTCCACCATGGGGACACCATGCCACCAACTCCAAAAAATCAAAACCCATTAGAAACCAAGGTGTCATATCACAATGTGCACAAGGGTGCCAAATCATGCCCCAAATCCATGGTGGTTTGGTGAGTTTTTGGCGATTTCCCCCTCTTTTCGTCCGAAAACCCCTCTTTCGACACATGTCCACCATGGGGACACCATGCCACCAACTCCAAAAAATCAAAACCCATTAGCAACCAAGGTGTCATATCACAATGTGCACAAGGGTGACAAATCATGCCCCAAATCCATGGTGGTTTGGTGAGTTTTTGGCGATTTCCTCTTTTCGTCCGAAAACCCCTCTTTCGACACATGTCCACCATGGGGACACCATGCCACCAACTCCAAAAAATCAAAACCCATTAGCAACCAAGGTGTCATATCACAATGTGCACAAGGGTGCCAAATCATGCCCCAAATCCATGGTGGTTTGGTGAGTTTTTGGCGATTTCCCCCTTTTTCGTCCGAAACCCCTCTTTCGACACATGTCCACCATGGGGACACCATGCCACCAACTCAAAAAATCAAAACCCATTAGCAACCAAGGTGTCATATCACAATGTGCACAAGGGTGCCAAATCATGCCCCAAATCCATGGTGGGTTGGTGAGTTTTTGGCGATTTCCTCTTTTCGTCCGAAACCCTCTTTCGACACATGTCCACCATGGGGACACCATGCCACCAACTCAAAAAAATCAAAACCCATTAGCAACCAAGGTGTCATATCACAATGTGCACAAGGGTGCCAAATCTTGCCCCAAATCCATGGTGGTTTGGTCAGTTTTTGGCGATTTCCCCCTCGTCCGAAAACCCCTCGTTCGACACATGTCCACCATGGGGACACCATGCCACCAACTCAAAAAAATCAAAACCCATTAGCAACCAAGGTGTCATATCACAATGTGCACAAGGGTGCCAAATCATGCCCCAAATCCATGGTGGTTTGGTGAGTTTCCCCCTCTTTTCGTCCGAAAACCCCTCTTTCGACACATGTCCACCATGGAGACACCATGCCACCAACTCCAAAAAATCAAAACCCATAGCAACCAAGGTCTAATATCACAATGTGCACAAGGGTGCCAAATCATGCCCAAATCCATGGTGGTTTGGTGAGTTTTTGGCCATTCCCCCTCTTTTTCGTCCGAAAACCCCTCGTTCGACATATCTCCACCATGGGGCCACCATTTTATGTTATTGTTCACCACTTTGAGATTTTTTCGATGAAATTTTTTAGAAAAATGAGTAAAAGTCATAAAGAAAATTTGAATCACAATTTTTGGTGATTTTTACGTCTGATATGTTTTGATTTTGAAGAACTCTACTGCTCTGAACATTTAGTTTACTAGCACTTTGAAGTACTAGGATGTACACAACATAAAATTGAAACCTCCCAAGACAATTGTTAACATATCATGGAAAAATATTTATAGTTTCAAAAGAACAGACTACTAGCCAAAAGCACCTCACGCAGGAGGGAGACCAAACCAAAAGATCAATCCACCATCAGCAGGACTCTGTCGACCACGATTTTGCGGTAGAGCTCGTACAAGACCCAAGCATCAATGGCTGCATACTCGATGTTCATATTTGTAAGTGGGAAGTCCCCCCACAGTCTGTGCCGATGGTGGTGGAACTTCTTCTTCATATCACCGTACCATGAATCAATGAGTCTTGCTGCCATGGTAGCCGTGCCAGCCCTCGCATGACCAGTGTACTTGAAGTACTCGTCCTGGAGATCGACGTAGTACTCACAAGGAATCTCCATGTGCCATGTCCTCCACAGAACTCTCTTGTCACCACGGATGTCAACACTCGCAAACGTAGCGCCTTTTCGAAAGAAATCGCAGATAGCCGGAGACTCCCACCAGTTAGCACTGCAGTAAACAAAGTAATGTACTAGTCACAGATCAGTTACAAATATGCAAGAACCTACAGAGGAGACGAAGATGAAACAAATTAATAAATCGGGAACAATGTGTAGCAGATTTAGATCGGGAATGTACTGCTTTCGGGAACAATGTCTAGCAGATTTAGATCGGGAATGTACTGATTTTCGGGAACAATGTCTAACGAAAGTCAAAGAGAGACAGAACGGCGGCAAGTAAAAAACCCCAATCGAAAGATTAAAAAAGGGGATTAGTTCTTACGCTGCGTAGTGGAACACCAGCACATGTCGACGCATGCAGAGTTGAACCACGACGATCTTCTTCTCGTCCTCGGCTCGATGGTTGGTGTACTCGAAGTCGAGGCCGACGAACTTGTGCTCGTCCTCCTTGAGCCACTCCGTGTACATGTCGAGGACGCGGCGCACTTCCCAGGGGTCGTTGGTGTAGACCACCTCCAGTCCCTGGCCGTCGTGGATGTGGACTGCGCGCGTGCTAGTCCAGTACATTTGCTGCTCATCCATGTCCATGGCGACGCGGCGGCGGGAGACGAAGATAATGAGGGAGCGGAGACGACGAGAAGTGTGGAAACCAGGATGCGGTGCGAATATTGAGACGGTAGGGGAGGGGGAAGGGGATAATATCATCCCCATTAATTACTCCCTGCGAATATTGAGACGGTAGACGAAGAGAATACTGACGCGGGTCTAGTCCAACTGACGTGCAGTCCAACTGAAGCGCATTCGATCGTGTTGTCACGTCAAAACCCAGCACCGCCCATTTGCACTCCTCTTGACCTACCGAAATTTACTCCACGATATAACTGGCCATCATATCACGACCTCCTTCAGCCGCCGCCAGATCTCGCCACGTCTCTCGCCGCCACAGCTCGCCACTAATCTCGCCGGCGAGACTTGTAAGACTCTCGCTCCACATCGAGACCAAGGATGGCGCCTACTAGTGGAGTACGTAAATAACATGTACGTCTCGCGATCGATCGTTGTTTCCGATTTGTAATCTTTCTTCATATTTTTTGCAGTGTCCAGTTTGCTTTGACAAGAAGGGGATGTGCGGCGGAGGGGGAGTCGCGTTAGGTTTTTTCGTGCAAACACTACAAGAGGGTTTTGAGGATAAGACGGTACATGCACTTATAAGTTTAAAATTCATTCAGATGTTTTATTAATTCACCGCCACATCAAAGTTTAACACGTGATCCTAGTAGTTATTGCTAGTTTAGTACTATTATTCAGATGTGTGTAATAATTGTTGGTCACCATATGTATTAACCGCTTATTTATGGTTGAGTTTTAGGATAGTTGTGATAACTTTTACGTTCATATGAGTTTTACGATAGTTGTAGCTGTTAGAGATAGAGGTATCGGTAGTTCAGTCCTATACCGATAGAAGTTCAGATATGTGCTGATAGAAGTTCAGATATGTGCTGATAGAAGTTCAGATATGTGCTGATAGAAGTTCATTAGATTTTACAGTAGCTACATGCAATTCGTGATTCTTCAAGGTCCTAATATGACACGATGTGTAACATTCACATGTTTCTATCTTATTGAATTTTCAGAATAGTTAACTTACTTTTGTATTAACTCTACTGAATTTAGGTCATCCCTTGCTACTATAGATCGTATTTCCTTAAGAAGTATGGTGTCCAGACCTCCCACAGGACAACTTTTGAAGCTGCACTCAAAACCAAAGATGGCCATGCATTTGTTGTTAATGTTACCAACAGAGCTGGCAGAACCTATATCAACGGAAGATTTTGGAACGAATTTGCTAGAGTGTACAATTTTAAGGTTGGCATGGAGTTAATTTTCAGAGTTAACTCATCTGGTCAGGATACTCTTGTAATAACTGGAACTGAACCACTAATCCATCCAGGTAATTTTCCACCTTTGGACAGAATGATTGATCATATTAATTATTCCATCTTATGTCAGTTATTTTAATTATGCAGCTTACTACCAGTTGTCCCGTACGAAGCGTGACATTGTTGACTCGCTCAGTACTACTGATGGAACAATGATAAATTGGAGGATGATGCATACCATCATTCTTCATGTGGACAACTTGGACTACCTTGTTGAGTACCACAATGCTGGAGATTATGATCAAGGAGCACTAGTTGTCCCAATGCTGCATACTCTGAATTTGACAAACAGTAAAATTACAACAAACACGTGGTAAGCAGTAGATCATATCATTTCATTAACTTTGCGAGCTACATTACGTACAAGTGTTAACTAAACTATGTCTCTACTGTTGGAACAGAAAATCCCTAGCCATTTGGTTCCTAAAGATATGGAACAATATGGTGCAATCAGTATTGTGTGCCATCCCAGTACTTTGGTGCGTGCGTCCTACGCAATTTCTTCTGACGATGGTCGTCTCTGCGTCAGTGGGTGGAAGGAGTTCATGGACAAGGAAAAGCACCTTCAGATGGGTGACAAGATGCTATTCTTGCTTTACCTGGGAAATGCAGGGGTTTACTTGTTTGCTACCCATGTGCCTGAAATCGATCTGGAGTAGCTAGTCAGTGATTCATGGTGCCCATGTGTCCAACTATGCAGCCCCTTTAGGTTTAAATTAAGTTGTAAGACTCTTTATGCGATTGTCGATTTTGCTTCTGTTAAAACAATATTTAGTCATATCGTGCTGCTGGTTGTAATCGTGTCAAGTGTCGATTAATTAAAACCATTGTCAAAGTTATGTTACCGACATGTTGGCTTTTTTTATATCTGTCCATATTTTAGCTTATATTAATTTGCTCTTAAACCCTTCTGGATAATTGAATGACAAGTTCGAGATCGTAAACATCTAAATAAGAACATTTCAAATGTTTGGAACAAAACATATAGTTGTATGCATAACATGTTTCTATCAATCTACATCACAATCTTCGTCTGAAGTTTTTCCCTCGTCATCATGTATGTTCTCTTCCAATATGAGACTATCTTCCTCATTCTCTAGTTCATCTTCGCTCATATCCATGTCAACATTGGGACTATCTTCCTCATTCTCTAGTTCACGAATTGTACGAGCATCATGAATATGTACAACTTCATCAGCACGATGATCATCCTCCTCTGCCTCCACCTCTGCTTCATCCTCGTCTAGGTCGACAACATCATGAAATGTATGGTCGACTGAACCTTCATCCTCCTGGTATGCGTCTTCATTTCGTACAAATGCATCATCGTTACCATCTTCTAATTCTGAACGTCGTACACGTGTCTATGGCTGAACTTCTGCACCACTTTCCACGGATCACCAAACTTTGTATCCTCCAAATAGAAGCATGTTTCAGCTTGACTGACCAATATGAATGGTGAATTCTTGAACCATAGGACAGAAGTGTTAACGCTTTTAAAATAACCATCATCTTTTATCTTGGAACCCCTGCTCGCAAGGTCGAACCAGTCGCAACGAAACAAGTACATGGACCTGTCACCGTGCTTGTTAGTCCCGTACTGCAGTTCAAGAACTTCTTGCAGAACACCATAGAACTCGGTCTCATCTGCATCACCAAAAGATCCCTTAGTCGCTACGCCCGAATTTTGAGTCTTCAGGTCTTTATCCCGAGTAAGCGTGCGAAACCTCGCACCCTTTACGTTGCAACCAGCGTATACTACTACACGCCGGTCTGGCCCAGCAGAGACTTCAAATCTTCTGATGCATTGTCCAACTGTCTCACATGGTTTGCAAACCAACCTGCAAACTCTCTCTGAACCGTCTCCTCGATGTCACGCACACCCCTACCTCCCAATTCTTGTCGGAATTCACTGAAACATAGTAAAAACACATATGAAATACAGGACAATTATGTCTGCAACATTGAGAAGTAGTTATTAAAGTGAAGCTAACTACTTACTTGATATAACGTTCTACATCGTCACAGTTGTTCAGCACATACCAAACCATTTTTTCAAATTCCTTGTCAAAATGTTTCAAAATGGATTTCCCAAGACCTTTAGCTCCAACTGAAAATACTTCCATCTCGTCACGATCAGGTTTTCTCCGTATGTCTTGGTTCCTATCATCTTTGTTAAATCTTGTTTCTGTGCCATCCTTGAAAAATCTAGAGCAAAAAATCAAACACTCATCAACAATGTAGCCCTCTGCGATAGAACCTTCTGGCCTTGCTTTGTTACGGACCGTAGACTTTAGATAACCTAATCTTCTCTCAACTGGATACATCCAACCATAATGAACAGGACCCCTCAAAAGAGCCTCCTCGGGAGATGAATAGCTAAGTGCACCATTACCTCAAAAAAAGCTGGGGGGAACAGCTTCTCAAGTTTGCATAGGATCACAACAATTTCAACCTTCAATTGATTCAGCACATCAACTTTCAGGGTTTTGGCACACAACTCCCTAAAAAATCTTCCTAGCTCTGCAATAGCCACATACATTTCCTTAGATGCAATTCCCTTGAGCCCAGCCGGCAACACTCGCTGCAGAAGTATGTGGCAATCATGCGTCTTCATACCGGTAACCTTACAACCATCAATATTCACACATCTTCCCCAGTTTGCGCAATAACCATCTGGGAACCTAGTGTTTGCCAAATACCTACACAAATGTCTCTTCTGTTCCTTCGAAAGCGTCCACGGTGCAGGGGGCTTCGCATAAGTTACTGCTGCATCATCATCATCCTTAACAATTTTCTTCAACCAATACTTCTCCCGGATTTTGAATTTCTTCAAATCAATTCTAGCACTAACAGTGTCCTTATTGCTGCCCTCAAGTTCAAGTAGTGTACCAACAATATTGTCACATATGTTCTTCTCAATATGCATCACATCTAAGTTGTGAGCTAACTTAAGTTCTGGCCAGTACGGTAGATGATGTAAGCTGACTTTCAGGTGCCATGTTGGTTCACCGGGTACAGTTGCACGCTTCCGCTTTCTACTAATTATTGGATTTTTCCCATGTTCAAAATCCTTAACCCTTTCTACCTTCTCAGCTACCTCTTTGGGTGTGTACTTCCTTGGTGGATCTCAGTCTCTTTACCATTGAAAAGTCTGCTTCTCCTGTATGGGTGACTTTTATCAAGAAATCGCCGATGCCCAATATATCCAATTTTGTTTTTCAAAGATTCATAGCAAGGATTCTCATCGCAATGCACACACGCATGAAATCCTCTTGTGCTTCGGCCTGACATAGTGGCATATCCAGGATAATCATGAATAGACCAAAGAAACGCAACATGCAATGGGAAATATTCCTCTGTGCATGCATCAAATGTCTGCACACCACTCCATAGCTGCATCATATCTTTTATCAGTGGCTGCATAAATACATTAAAATCTTTCCCTGGGGAATACTTTCCGGGGATTAGCAATGCCATCATGTAATTCGATTGATCCATGCACATCCATGGTGGGAAGTTGTAAGGAATGACAAAAACAGGCCACATACTGTAAGGATTACTCATACTTCCAAAGGGACTGAAGCCGTCTGTGGCAAAACCTAGTCTTATGTTACGAGTATCTTTAGCAAACCAATGAAACTTGGCATCAAAGTGCTTCCATGCCTCACCATCAGCAGGGTGCCTCAGTACATTGGGCTCATCAACCCTCTTCTCTTTGTGCCATCTAGTATGTGTCGACATTTCCTTTTTAACAAATAGTCTCTGCAACCTTTTAATTATAGGAAAGTACCTTAACACCTTGTGAGGGATTTTCTTTTTTCCAGTAGGGTCTCTATATCTTGATAATCCACAAACATGGCAGTGCGTATCGTCCTTGTGATCTCCCCAAAATAAAGAACAATCAAACTTGCATACATGAATTGTCTCATAACCAAGTCCAACATCAGAAAGAACACTCTTAGCATCAGCATATGATTTGGGAAAGTCCACACGTGGCAAAGCTGTATGTAAAAGGTGAAGTAAGAGATCAAATCCTCTGTTTGTTATCCGGCTGTATGATTTGACATGAAGGAGCTTAATAATGAACGACAACCTAGTGAAAGTGGTGCATCCCTCATGAAGTTCTTTTTTGGCTGACTCAATTAGATTAGCATAAATATTTGGCAGGTTAGGACCTTTATTTCCAGACTTCTGCAGTTCATCGATCATACTAGACGAATCATCAACATAACAATCACCACTTTCTTCGTCTTCATCATTGTCACTATCATACGCACCATCATCGTTTCTATCCCGCCCTTCGTCATCACTAAAACCTTCCCCATGTCTAGTCCATCTTGTATACGTCATGGACATACCTGAACAATTGCAGTGATCCTCGACTGTTTTTATATCCTGACGTATCAGATTTAGGCAGTCCTTGCAAGGGCACAAGATTGGTTCATCTGTATTGTCCAAGTGTTCTCGCACACTTGATGAAATCCCTAACACCTGCCATGTACTTTGTTGTGAACTTCTTGGTGCCATCAGTTATCCAACTTCGATCCATTGCCTACAATTCAGTTAAGAATATGCCAACGTTCTTCAGAACAGATCTTGACAACTGATTAAAAAATCTAGACCTAGCGAACAATCAGGAGAACTCACCGATGATGCGTCTCGCCGCCTCCACAATGGAGCCTTCACGGATTTCTTCTCACCTCGACGAGAACCCTAGTCGATTCGACTGTTAGCAAGATCGCCTAGATAGGCCGTGTCTGCTAGCGGCGCGACTTAAACGAGGCACCCGCGGCCGACTTAAATATTAATAAGGAAATTATTATGTCGTAACATCTACATCACACCATTGAAATAAATATGTAGAATAGACTAGTTACAGATCCAGATCAAAACTCCATGTCTACCTTAACGGTAACACTCCGCGTCGGTCACGTCAAAGCCCTGGTTCGATTCTTCCAAAACACAATTTTTTACTTAATTAAATATGTTCCTGACAAGTGGGTCACGCATGATATATAAAACTAATAACATTTAATAAAGTAACTTAGTATTATTTACATGCTATGTGGGTCCGTTGTACACGCAAATCACGGTTTACATACACCACGATCATTTTGATTTCGTCACCTATTAACAGACACGATGGAAGCCCTTCCGGTTGGGTAATGGGTGACGATTTTTTGTTGACGAAAAATCATACCGTCAAGCATTACCTTAAATGCATGACGGAAGATGAATTCGTCACCTATAAGGACACATCCATGACGGTATGCATTTTTGTCACCAGGGTTTTCGTCAACAAATATCCCATTTCTTGTAGTGTTTTCATCTTCGCGGTTCCGGGCCTTCGAAGATTTCTTTTGCTTCGCTTCCTGCACCTTAGTGGCCATTCTAGCATGTCCTTCAATTTCTTCCTAGATCTCCTCTAGAGTTGGGATCCTCTTGAGGTAATTGCTGGAAGGGGCGGAAAATGGTTGAGCTAATCGGATGTCGGAAATATTGGGCGGAAGGAACGCTATGGGCTCAATGAACTTAGGCTCTGTGGAGTTTAGTTCTGAGCTATCCGGAGAGCTATCGGTATACTTAGCTTAACTAGTAGACATATTTCCGGCTGCATGCATATGATAAAATGGTTTGAGAAGCCGGAACTAGATTAGCTAACTAAGTTGTCTTCTACGGGTCCGGTGGACTTACGGCGATGGCGTGGCAGTTTCCCGTGGCGCCGGCGAGGTCGAGGTCGCCGGACATGGTGTGCAGGTCTCCGCTTGACCACGAATCGGCAACGGATGAAAATTCTCGATCAAACACGCTAATCTCGGGTCGAGAACGGCCTTGGAGCGGCGGCGGGCGAAGCTTTCTGCGGAGAATCTCGCCGGAGTTTAGATTCGTTGGGCGGTGCTAGAGAGAGGTACGAGAAGAAGTGGTGAATGCGGTGAAAAGTGAAAACTTACCGAACGCGAGGGGTATTTATAGACTCAGCGCGGAGATTCGTAAGTCGGATCCAACGGTAGAAACGGAACGGTCGCACCGTTGGATGGCCACCATGTGTCTTAGGTCAAAGCGGTGAAATCGATGCAGTGGTAACCTATCTATGGCCCATCGGGCGGCCCAGTTGCTGTAGATCAAGATGGATGAAGTCCAGCCCAGGAAGCAGGAGCCAGATCTTAACCGCCCTATGAAGATAGTCGGATCCAGGAAGGCCCATGAAGTATCCGGATCCAATACGGCGCGTTAGGAAAGGTGGATCCTTGACGTGCATGGCAATGTAATATTCCGTAGTTAGGCATCTTGTATTCCGGCTAGGACTCTCCGTGTAAACCCTAGATTTGAGCGCCTTTATAAGCCGGATCCTGGGAGCCCTAGAGGCACAACCACAACTCATTGTAACAACACGAAAGCATCCAGATAATTCGAGACAAGCAGTAGGCCCTGTCATCGTGCAGGTGTTCCAAAGCTGGGTAAATCGCGTACCACCGTTCCGAGGACTCTCCGCCCGATGGCCCCTACTTCTTCTTCCCTCCATGAGGATCCCTCCTCTGGAGTACCGTCGAATAGGCAACGACAATGTATGACCCCCTTGACACCTCATTCATCATCTCCTTATTGTTATGATGGCTAGCATCATGCCCTTGATTGTATCTTAGTTCCTACATAAAACTATAGGTTGGGAACCCCTTGGAAAATACCTAGTTGAAAGAATTTTCAAAACCTTGGGTAAGTTGGTTTTATCCAAGTGTATGCTTATGAAAGGAAAGGATCTTGATAAAGATGGATGGAAGGAGAAATCTTGTTTTCGAAAACTTTGGCACCTAAGTATTCACCCATGCTAATTACCTCGTGCAACCACATTACCCAAAAGTGGGCACGGGCTTAGTCTGTAGTTTGTTGAAAACTAGCGTAGGACACCCGACAACTCTCTAGGAGGGTCACCATGATCCTTGACGCCGGGTTATGCTCTGGAGGAGGCAATACACTGTAGTTGTCTACACCCGAAAGATTACTATTTGTCTTCTGTCATGGCGCCGGAGACATGCTCAAATAAGGAGGTGTGCTGCCGGGGTGTCGGGAAGGTTAAGCCCACAGGGAAAGACCTATGCCAGGGGAGATAAGCGAAATACTTTGAGTGGTTATCCGACACTCGCATACCCTTGTATGACAAACCCGGGGATGATCCCGGCGGATTTACTGGTTCTTGTGGAGAAAGTGTGCAAACTCTGCAGAGTCAAATCTATTTGAATAGCGTCCGCGGTCATGGACGGTTGGAATGGCCGTTTCTTAGCCTAATGTGTTTTGTTTATAAAAGTGTTTGACAAAGAAAAGAAAGGAACTTGTTTTCGGAGTACCGGAAGGGTACGGAAATGGTTTGGTTGACCATGTGGAGATGGTCAGAAAGGAAATAAATCGGGTTACCCCCATCCTAGTGTTTTATGTCATAGTACTCTTTTGAAGTATCTTCTTCAACAAAGATATAGAGATGTCATAGGATATCTTTTGAAGTATCCTCTTCAACAAAGATATAGAGATGTCATAGAACCCCCCTTTGAAGTGTCCCCTTCGACCGAGAAGTAGGGATGCTATATCCCCAACAGAAACTTCTTCTCTTTACATGCTATATACACAAGAGAAACTAGTCTTTCCCTCTTGTCTTCTTGAGTTAGCAAAAGTTAGTATCTTCTTGATGGTTTGCGAGTAAAATTTCAATGTACTCACAGTTTTGTTCCTGGCTATTAACTTGGCCAGACTATGAGGAGGAGTATGAAGACGACAGAAGTTACCAGGACGACTATGCTACCTAAGACGATCTCCCAATCAGCTGCATGTAGGTCTAAGGCATGACTTGAGCCCGACGCCGTTAAAGTGTATCCGCTGCATGTGTGTGATGAACTCAGCCCGAGGTGGCAATTTATGTAAGACTTGGTCGTGTAACCATTTGTAAGACTTATTTATTCAGTACAATGTAATGGATGTTCATGTGCTCACGTCATAATGATCATGGGCATACCTGGCCATGTCTCGGCTTGGGCCGAGGAAAGCCCGACGGTCGAAATTCAGGCCCAAGCCCGGCCCAACCCGACCAATTACCCACCAAGCCCGTCGGGCCGTCGGGCCGTGGGCCGAGCCGTAGTGTAAAATACATTTTCGGGCTACCCAGGCCCGGCCCGGGTGTCGGGCCAACATTTCTAGGTCCAGGCCCGAGTTTTTCGGACCGGGCTTCGGGCCAGGCTTCCCATGCCCAGGTATGATCATGGGATCGTGGGTTGAATGCATAACTGGTATTTCGGACAGCTAGTCCGGGGTCCCCACAAGGCGGAGGCGGCCGGACTCATGGAGGGCGGCGGCGGCGGCGAAAGGAAGTGGCGGCGGTGCGCAAGCGGAAGGAGTAGGGGATCCTGAAATTTCAGCATGCCCTAGCGAAAGGAAATGACCTTGACCGCCAACCCGAGCGGATCCGGCTCAGAACTGGAAAAATTTAATACGAGTCGAGCGATTTAAGGGGCCTGATAAACACCGCGGAAGCGCCGAAACCCGTATTTCAGCGGTTATTATACAGTTTTGGGCATTTTACAGGCCCTGCTAGACTTGCTCTAAGCTTGCTATCACATCTCCTGTGTTATCATCAGTTATCATCAGATATTGAACTTATATAGTGAAGCAATAATCAATTTGTCACAGTCGTCGCACACAGTAGTGGATGGGTAAGCAGAGAAGATCAAAGATAATATTTATCATAAGAGAATCAAATAGAGATCCTTAAATAGGACTTCTCGTTAGAGAATTAAGCCGTGCGTATGTATCGACCCTTCTCCCATGAAAGGATGATGAACAATTGTCTTGCAAGTAAACACACAGCGTACGGTGTTCTCTGAAGATCATTACATGCTGATTGAATAGACTGATTCTAATTGAACATTCTAGCGTGAACTGAAAGTCGGGCAGAAATCCCCACAGATCCCCCAAAAACTTACATGATAAGTTCATCAGCTAACTCCAGCAAACATAAACTTCTCCAAACATTCCCCAAAATGACAGTATGCTAAACTAGCACAGTCAGCTTCCTACCTGATCAGAAGATTTGAATCAGTGAGTTTTAAGAGAGAAAGAAAACATTAGAGGCTGCTGAACAAACATACGAACAGAGTGAACAATATGAAAAATAATCAAAAGTATCTGACTAAACAGGAAGGCTACTTGAGTCCATCTATGTCTGTATCATTATTCCTGCAGAATATTGTACCATTAGCACTTGCTAATCTATGTCAGTAGTTGATGATCTTTCAGGAAAAGGAAACATGATCTACATGCAGAAAAAAATGCCCATAGACACCCTTCAGGCTCTTATACAGCATTCAATAGCACGATGGTCAGAATAATGAACAGAGGTAGGCATCAGCCACAAAAGAAAAGGTACAAGTCATCCTTCACACTACTATACTACTATGGTTTGAACAATCTATAGTGCCGCACTTAATCGGACCTGCTAGTTCAGCAAGTACTGATAAGTGATACACTGGATTGGAAGATACATGCTAAAATACCTTTCAGCGGTATGTCAAGTTGCTTGCAGGACAATTTCTCATCAGTATCAAAACTGTGGAATATAACTGGTTTTGAGTCCGAACAAATGTCTAGTTCAAGAAAACACTGACTAGAACTCAACCAGAGATGATCAGGTTGACTATTAAGGTTAATATATTGGACTACATAGAGAACCAATTGAAAATAGTGATAACTGGCTACATATGCACAACATTTTTCTTCTAGGTTATAAAATGCATTGATTGAGTAACAAATATAGGCAACAAGAATGCAGCACCCTAGACATGTGAATGGATGACATTCAACCAAAAATGCATTAACAAAGAAGCATTAGCGAAGAGAAAGTACCCAGAGATTCATTAGCTCGTAAACAGGTACCCTTCAGGTCTTCAGCTGTCTGTCTGAACGAACCAGAACATCTGCCAGAGTCTTGTTTTTTCGGACATCGTTCTTGCCTAAAAAGGGATTTCATCAGCGAGATTTCAAATAACAGCCACAACACTGACAACAATAATTTATAACAGTATTGATTTGTCTTCGTTGCATAAAGCAAGGTTATCAAGAATTCAGCAGATCATACACATAAGCAATAGATAAACGATAATTAGAGGAATGCATTATTTTGAAGAAAAAACTTGAGAAGTCAGTCAAATAAACGTGTGTTAGCAGTCCACTACTGATAAGGGGCAGAAGATAGCCACTGATTCAATTGTTCAGATTAAAACTATTGTCGCCAAGATATATCAGATACATCCCAGTAAAATCCCCACAGTAATGAAATCATTTCAGAAACAGTTTCAGGAAAAGATGTACAACATCATAACTGAGAATATGTATGACCATTTATAGGACTAAACTACGCTACAGTGTACTACGAAGGCAAACATAGCTTACAATATTGCAGTTCTAAAGCTAAATCACTCATACTACCACACAACTGTTTCAAGATAATTTATCATGACCAAGGCAACAGCGAACATGATTAGAAAACCAGTGGGTTGAAATGCCTGAAGAAACAAATGAAGAAAGTGCAGACATGCTCAAGAGCACAACCAATGTGGCACACAAGGGGCCAAACACACATGAATTGAACTGAACACATATGGGAGGTCTCATCAATATGGAACTCATGCCCTTAGAAATGATTTCAAGTTTGCATCCAAATAAAGAGAAATGTGTCACCTGGAATCGGGGTTGATCCGAGAAATGAGGGGAGCACACATGGCAAAACGAAGCTTGACTCGCACTTGCTTGGATGAATGCCACTACCTAGCGCCATAGACTCAACCGGCCTCTTCCAGCGAATGTCTGCGCTAACACAGAATCCTTTGCCCACGGGCACATTGAGATACAGCAAGTCGGCGCTGAGTGGATCGATAGCAGCAAGCAAAGGCATCGCCCTGGATTCGGAGCAGAGAGTTCTCCACGAAACCTGATGCTCCAGCATCCAGCGGCCACTCCCGTCGTCCAGGGTGAAGGATTTAATGCGGAACGGCTCCTCCTGAGAAACCTCCACAAACCGCAGCGCCCCGTCGCTTGCCCCCACGCGCCGGTGCTTGACAAGCTGCCTCATCTCTTCCTCGCCCTGCTGGTCGGGGATCATGATGCCTGCTGGCAGCTCGAAGGGGCAGAGCTCAGGCCGGTCGCTGAACGGGTCGACGCAGACGGCGCCCCAGCTCACGTCCACCCACCAGAGGCGGCCTCCGAAGTCCAGCACCTCGTGATTCATGTGCATCCGGCGCCCAGGCGGCAGCGGGGACGGAAGCGCCAGCTCGTCCCACTCCCCTGTCTCCGAGGAGAGCCGGCGCAGCAGGAATTGCCGCCCGCCGTCGAGTAGGCTGAGCTGCGCGGCGGCGTACCTCTTGGGCGGCCCGCGCCCCCCGCCGTCGGCCTGGGTGAGGAGGCCCGTGGCGGCGGAGAAGGCGTTCTCCGTGCCGTCGAAGTCCGGGAGGCGGACCATCTCGCCGGTGACGGGGTTGCAGACGAAGCGCGCGAGCCGCATCGGGTCGTAGAAGGAGCGGGCGTACACCTGGTCGAACACCTCGAAAGGGACGGGGGACGGGACCTGGTGCTTGAATAGGGCGAAAGCGCTTGCGCGGTTCCTGTAGGTGCCGAGCAGGAGGAGGCCGTCGCCGCTCGCGGCGAGGACGCTGCTGCCGAAGACGTTAATGAAGCTGTCGTCGGCGCTGGGCGGACGGGGGGCGTCCAGGCCGGAGCCCTGCTTGGGAGGCGGGGGGGCGCAGCTGAAGAAGTTGATGGGGACGCCGTCGGTGCTTGCCGGGAGGGGTTCCAGACCGAAGGCCTGCCTGGGGATGGAGACGCGGGAGGCGAGCGGGGGCGGGGCGAGCGAAAGGGACGCGCTTTGCGCGGACTCCTCCGCCGAGGAGATGCGGTAGATCATCGCCCAGGAGGGGCGCGAGGCGGCGGTGGAGAGGGAGCGGCGGAGGAGGCGACGGAGCGGGAGGAACATCTCGGCCTCGGCGGAGGAGGTGGTGGATTTGGTGAGGCAGCAAGGCGAGCGGAGAGAGGGTTTTGGTGGAAATTGGAGAAGCCGAGCAGAGGAGGAGTGGGCTGGTTCACATGGACTAGGTTCGTGCAGCTTCCGGTGTGTGATGAACTGATGATAGTCTAGGGGTGTGTTCGGTTTGAGAACCGGAAGGAATGGAACGGAATGGTTCCATTCCGACAGTATGAGATGGAAAAATTCGAGAAACAAAATGGTTCCGTTTTCTGTTCGGTTCAGGAATTCCACATCGGAACGGAACGGCCTAAATATGATTTTTTTATCCAAATCAAAATTAACATAAGCCTAAACATGATTTTTTTGCTAACCAAAGTCAACTCAGGCCAAAATTAACAGGAACGGAGGAGCACGGTCGTGCCCTGCCTGGCCGCCGCTCGTGCCTGGGCGCCGCCGTGACCTTGCCTCCGCGGCCTGGGCGCCGCCGCGAGCTTGCCGCCGCGGGCTGGCCACAGGACGTGCTTCTGCCGCCGCGTGCTGGGCCGTCGCCGGACGTGCTGGCCACCGCCGCGTTCTGAGAGAGAGAGAGGCACACGAGAAAATGAGAGAGAAAGAAGGAGATGGTTAGCGTTAACTTTTATCTTTTTTCGGTCGTAGGTAGCCGTTCCTTCAGATTCCACCAAATCGGTGGAACGAGTCGGTTCCGCATCTTACAGGTATATTCGCTTCTGAGGAATCACTTGGTTCCGTTCCTTCTCTCCAACCGAACACAAGAACGAGTGCTAGGTACGAAACCGTCCCGTTCCATTCCACAAAATTCCAGAACCGAACACACCCTAATTTGGAGTTTTGGACTATATGAAGCATATTCAGATTATCGGAACATAATCATTATTTCTAAGCCTAAAATTGATGGAGAGAAAGTTGTGATTCGAATATATATTAGTACTGTTTTTAGTTCCAATAGCTAATAATTAATTTAAGTCTCAATTTTAATTAATTCCTCCTCGAAATAGGCTTTCACCCCACTATATTAATATAGCAACCACACGGTACAACTGCTGGGGCATCAGCACAACCACGCCCAAACAAAAACATAAAAGAAAGAAAATAGAAAAAAAAATCGAAACGGTCAGATCCACGAAAACGAAGATGTCCTACAGCCGCTACGCCCTCCGAAAAATTCCCACCACTTTCCTAGCACTTCGATGCACCGCGTACCAAGCAACACTTTCAAGAAGGAATGCGACAACGACGACGCTGCTGCCCAGACTGGACTTAAGGTTTGCCCCGGTACACGCAGAGAAAGGGGAGGAGGGCTTCACCCAACGCCCTTCGGGAAGGAAGGGTCGCGCCCGCGGGCGTCACCGCGTCAGTGTCGGCCAGACCGACATAGATTTCTCCTGACCCTCGCAACCCCATCTCGGACGCTCCATCGTGCTCCACCAACCTCACCACCCACCAACATGCGCCACCACGACCACATAGACACCACCACTGTCTTACCACGGCCACCAAACTGAGGCCAGCTGGACCAAGGAGGATCCCGAACCCGAGGAATAACGAGGTATTGGACACGCGGGAGGTAACCGCCTCCACCGTCGGTGGCGGTACCAGTCCAGACATGCCAACTAGGGGCACACCAGGCCCACCTGGCCCAGCCGAGCACAGACCCACCTAGCCCGTGCTCGTGAAGCCCCCATCGGTATGTTGCAGGACACGTGCCGCCACCCCAACCAGTCCCCGCTTCGGCCACCTCCCCTGCCCACCGGAAGCAGCGCAGCTACGCCTAGGCCTGGCCCACCCAGACCCAGATGGGTCCCCAAGGGCCCGGATCTGGGCCGGGAGAGCACCGCCATGCGTCGCCTCGCCGCCCCGACGCCAAACAGCAACACCTTCACCAGCTCACCGCCTGGAAAACCTCGCCGACGCCGGAGCCACTCATGACCAGGGAGCACCGCTGCCTGCCGAGGGAACCCCGCGTCCCCCCTCCAGACGTGCAGGTAGGGGTTGCTCTGCCGCCGCCGGCACCACACGGGGCTTTGCCCGGCGGCCTGTGTCGACGGCGGTGGCAGGGAGGGCGGAGGAGGGGTGTCAGGAGGAGCTGGGTACCGGGGGCCCTCCTGTCGCCCGCGGGGAGCGATAGCGAGGGCCGGGGCGCCGGGGGAGGAGAGGAGGATCGGTGGCAGTGGCGGCGCCGGGGCGGAACCCTAGGCGCGGGATTGGTGCGGTCGCTCACTCACGCTCGCTCGTCCTGACTGAACTTCAACTTTAATTAATTATACTACTTTCGTCCCAGTTCATAGGGCTTGTTCGTATCTTTAGATTGTCAATTTAGCCAACATAATATTAATTATACAATATAAAAATTATATCATTACAAAGTAGAGCATCTTAGCTTCCTAATAATATAGTATATTTTATATTATTATTATTAAATTTACGACCTAGGCCCTATAAACCAAGACTGAGGGAGTAACATGAGACTAAACATGGAAATGAACATGTGATGTCATTGTCTTTGAAGCTATGTGACTAAACATGGGAATAGCAAATCTCAATCGCAATTTGAAGTAAAACAGCGGCAGTTCTCAACTTCCCATTGCACTTCTGTGAGATATACCCCCCCCCCCCCCCCCCATTTAATTTGTTTCGCACCGTTGATCATTTATGTTTTTTCTCTTTTCAGTTTCTGGCCCCCTCCGAGATTTAGTGGGCTGATAGTGTTAGACCCCACTGGACATGTGTCTTATCTATTAATAGGAAACTGTAAACTGTAAAGCTCCATATAGCAAAACTCAGGGTTAGGGTTCGTGCACAAGCCATTTTACAACTCAGGGTTAGGGTTCGTGCACAAGCCATTTTACATGTCACATTGTTTGCACTACAGAGCACAAGCATTTTTTTTTGTTCATTCCACGGGAATTATGTATCGAGAAGTCTTATGCACCTACAAGAGCTTTGTTATTTATATTGGTAACACTTTCAGAAATGTTTAAATAGACCAAACTTAATAATCTGTTTGGCGTTGCATCCATTTTTCGAGTGGTTGGCTGTATGATGTCCAACAGAACTTGTTGTCCTCAATGTGCAAACAATTGATTTCAAACAACTAACAACTAACGAGGGTGAAAGTGAATTCATGGTGATGTACTAATCCTTTTTTACACGTTCTAATAACTTACACTTGTTTGTAAACATGTAAACATAGTGAAACTTAAATATGAAAATAGTTAATTGAGTTACGTGTAGTAGTCAACACGTGCATTGCACGTGCTTCATTACTAGTCTATTAGAGCATCTCTAGCAGAGCCCTTATTCTTCCGAACCGAAAAAACTGAGTTCAGTCTCCCGAAAAACCAAAAGCGAGCGATTTTTAGCGTGGCGCAGAACAACACCCGTATTCAGAACCGAAAAACGTCGATTTCAAAAATTGCCGGCAAAGTGGCAGACTACGCCGTCGGCAGACTATGCCGTCGGCGGCCTACTCGGAGTCGAGGTCGACGACCTCCTGCTTCACACGGCGGACGGCCGCCTCCTTCAGCGCGGCCTCGTACTCCCCCACGGCACAGACGGCTTCCGCTTCCTCGCGGCGGAAGCGTGCGCGCGCCTCGGCGGCGGAGATGACGGACACCTGCTGCACCGCCGTCGCCTCCTCGTCGTCGTTGAGGACGAAGTCCCCGGACTGCAGCTGGAGGGTGCGCACCGGCACCTCCTCCTCCTCCTCCTCCTCCTCGTCGCTGCTGTCGGAGGCGGGCCGCCACAGCGCACGGCCGGACGCGGCCGAGGACGACCCCTCGCCGCTATTTGCATAGCGCGCGAGCTTCCCCGGCGGCGTCAGACCCCAGTTGGTCCAGCGCCGCGCGCTCCGCTTCGCCTTCGCTGCGGTTCCATTTGCGTCGCTCGACCTCCGACTGGAAGACGGGGGGCGGAGAGTTGCTCCCGCCAATCCGCCCGCGTCCCCTGCCTCCGCTGTTCGCCCCGGCCATGCGGTCGCGGTGGTGGTGGAAAGAGAGGAGAAGCGGCGGCGGTGGCTCCGCGATTGCTCGCCGGAATTCCAACCGTGCGCGCGGCGGAGGGGGCTTTGGCGGCGGAGGGAGTAGGGTTTTGGAACGCAACTCCCCTCCGCGGCCTGTATATATACGGGTCGACGGTCCAGTTTCTCGGGCCCCAGAACTCTCGATACGGGCCGGCCCACTGATTCGGGTGCTGTTCTGCGCCACTTTCGGCCCGAACCCGTAAATCCGCCGGAAAAAATCAATTCCGGCGGGATTTACGGGCTCTGTTAGAGATGCTTTTAATAGGAAACTGTAAAGTTCCATATAGCAAAACTGGATCAGTCTAGATGGTACATATTCTGGTCCGGTGAACTTGCTGCAGCAAATTACCATGCAAATAGTATCTATGAAGGTTTTGTATCCAAGGATGTCAACTTTGTGAGTAAACTCACATTACTAACTAGAACAAAACTGCAGTACACTTCCCATGTTTATGTTTCTTAAGATTTGCTTGTTTTAGTTTCTGGATATATATGATTTTCATAACTTTGCTTCTCACGAAAACCATTTTAATATGGCTGGTATACAGTCTCATGTATTGTAATCTATCCTTTTTCTATCTTAAGATTTGTGGTACCCAGCAATGACCTAAAGCGGTTTGTCTTTCTGAAATACAAATCTATTGCTTTGGCTTCACAGAAATAAGTTGTAGCTAACATATGCAAGAAGTTAGGTTACCAATATTCATCACTGAAATTGGTTTCCAATATACATTGTCTATGATAGCAGACTATGTTTGAGAAAAAGCTTTGCAGTTTATTTTGCTTTTTTGAATCACGTTGATAGATTATTTATGCTGAGATCGTTCAGCCCAAAATGACTGTTTTATCGGTATTCTTGAATTTGTGTTAGGGTATCTCCAGCGGGGACGCATTTTGGACGCCCAAATTGTCCGCGGGCGTCCGTTTGCGTCGCCTGGCGGACGCGGAAATGGTCGTGTGTCCGTTTACGTCTGGGGTTGGCTCCAGCGGGCGACGCATTTTGGGCGCAGGAATTCAAAAAAGATGAAATAGCGTCGACTTTGCACGAAATTACAGCCGCAAATTGAGGGCTGAAACAAGTTCATCACACTTTGTATCTCGTACGACGCAAAGTGGAGCAAAAGGGCACAACAAGGCCGAACAGCAATAAAAAAAGTCCAAAAGGAGGCCAAGGTGCGGGCACATGACGCCGGCGATCAGGCGTCTTGCGCGCGGATTTCGGCGCGCCTTTTCATGAACCATGCCCTGGTGTCGTCGTCGACGCCGCTCAAGTCGGCAAGCATGATCCTTGTGTCTTCTGCACGCAATTTGGCCTCAGCGTCTGCTTCTTTAGCCTCGATGTCCAGCCTTTGGACATCGAGGACCTCCTTCGCGAGGTTCTGGTATATGGCAGCTGCGGCCTCTTTTTTAGACGCCTCTTGTCGTCCCTAGCAGCTATGGCAGCACGGTTGTCGGCCATTATCTTCTCCATGCTCTGCGTGAACGCAATGGTCTGCGTCTCCCGGACAAGATCGGCCTTGGTAGTCTTATGGCCTCGTGGACGAGGTGGAAGGACTGGACGGCCTTGATCGTCGTCTTCGCATTTCCGGTCACGGTGGACGGAAACGGTCGCTCAGCGATAGTGTTGTTTGCGGCGGAGAGACCGAGGAGGCGCCGGAGCGACATCGCGGTGTCCTGACTGTACTGGTGATTCGGTGATGTGATGTGAGCACTGAAAAGAGACCAGAGGGATTCCCAATGGTACAGAGACCGCGGTACACGAAAGATGCGTACAGCTCATGCAGGCCTATAGCTCAATCACGTTGGTCTACTGGTGTGTTGTCTATGCAGCTGCATCCTACAGGACTTGCAGAAGGTGGGATGGGAACGGCGTCACCCCATTGGCACGCGAGCTGTGCCCCGCATACGTCATCGTTTTCCCGCCAAAATTTCTTTCCTTGGCTAGGAGGGCTTCAGCTCTACTTTGACCGCTAGGACCACTAGTGTCCTCAATTCTCTTCCGTTCCATAGTACTCCTGCTGGTTGCTCTACAAAAAACGAACGATCTGCAGATATTAAATATTTGAGCACATGTATTAATTATTATATCGCTCGGCATGACATAGACAAACTGAAATACTGACTCACTGAAATGTAGTTCTGTAACTTGTCCAACAATTGGATGTCTCAACTTTATCTAAATTTAGATGTATCTAGACGTATAGATACATCTAAATTCAGATAATGTTGAGACATCCTTTGTTGGACGAAGGGAGAACAATAGTTCGAATAAAACATGAACTAGAAGTTAACCGATATTAATGATGACAACATATTAGGCAATGTATACGGCGTGGCGATGATGACGATGGAGATGCCGGAGTCGACATCGATAATGCGGACATAGCAGTCAATGAATTCGCAACTGTTGCCGCGTCAGAAGTAGTCGGGTCCGGGAGCCGAAGAACGCCACCAGAGTCGACACGGAAGTGGACGCTCCCGAACGTCATGTCCATCCCGTCGCGCATGCCCGAGAAGGCCTAACGCGACGCGTCGGTGTGAGGAGTGAACTCGAAAGACCCGAAGCGGATCGATTTCTCCGAGATCGGCGATGATGGAGCCGATGGTGATGGTGATGCCGGCGAAGATGTAGCTGACATGATCGGAACAGCCGATGAAGTGCCTTGTACCAGCAGGTTTTCCACATACGGCGCCAATTGACGAGGGAACTCCTCGGCAATGCCCACCATAAGGGGCTTAGGGTTGACAGAATCCTGCAGGTTAACTCAAGACATGAGATACCAAACGAACAGGGAGCGAGATTTACCCAGGTTCGGGGCCCTCGATGAGGTAAAACCCTTACTCCTGCTTGTGTGATCTTGATTTATCGAATAAAAGAGGTTACAATGGGGCAACCGATAGATTGTGTTGTGGTGAACTCGCCGGGAGGCAAGGTTTCTAGGGTTGGTGTTTGCTAGGTTGTGTTGGTTGCGTAAGTGTGTTGTTCGGTAGGTCCCCTCCTGGCCTTTATATAGGAGGCCATGTCCCGAAAGTCCTGTCCGAACTCGACTAGGTTACATCAAGATCTAATCTATCATTTCCTTTATCGACGTCTCCTAGCCTTGTCCATCAAGAATCCATCTTCTTGTAAGTCTTCTTCATTGCAACCGACGTAGGGCTCACCTTAGGTCATGACAACCATCATGGACCCCTTTTGGGCCAAAGGAGGTAGATAAATGTCGGGTACCCAAAGGGTAATGGCCACATCAGCTGGCTGCGTCGCAGGAAGAGCTAGGCGGCACTACGGTGGAGCTTGTGGTGGCTAGGGTTTGTGTGGAGGAGTGGACGAGGAAGAAGAGTGCGCACCCTCTTTATATAGGTCGGAGGCAGGCGACGGGCGCAGGACGCGTGGCATCACCATTACTGCGTTGGCGGAGGTGGGCGGCGGCCGCTCGATAGGTGAGGCATTGCCATTAACGTGGCGCAGACTGCCGAAGCGACGCAACGACGCCAAGCGCGACACATCAAGCCAGGATCGCTGCCAGGTGGGTCCGACGAAACGTCCACTAGACGCGAGTGAACTGCGCAGTGTCCATAGAGACACATCCAATACGCATATTTGGGCTAGATTTACATCAACGTGGACAATTCGGTCAATATGCATCGCCCCGCAGAAGCAGAATTCGAACGCATTTTTGACCCGCGGACGCAACTAATCGTCCCGTTGGAGATGCCCTGGGAAAAATTACACCTTTGCTCTCGTCCTGCCACTGTGTGCTGCGTGCACCTATTCCATTGGAATCGGCTCTGCTTTCCCCACCACCAGTCCACCAGACCACGAAATCCCCCACCACGGCGTACACTCACAATGCGGATTTTCTAGCGGAGCCGGTAACTACCGGTGCTCCAGCCGCCGTTCAATCTTGCGTGAAGATTGGGTCACGCTTTTAGCCTATATATGCAGTTTTTTAATCGTATTGATTGCGAGATGCACCAACCTTGGTAATCTACGCCGGTACTCACAGCACGACATACCTACGCAGCCACAGACTAATAAGGGAACCCCCACCATGACGGACTCCCTTTCCAATCTCTCTCTCAATCCCGATCCAAAAAAAAAGCGGCGGCTGCGGCGGAGCGTGACCTGCGGCGAGGCGGACTCCGAACTGCGGCGACAGGGCGAGATAGCGGCCAGGACGGTTGCGCCGTGCATGAGCAGATCTCGAGCTCTGGCTCCTCCGCCGCACCTTCTTCGTGCAGTGCCCCTGCCTGGCTGCCTCCTACACGAGAGTGACCGGACGAAGACAAAGTGGAGCACGGCACCATGTTCATGTGGAGTTTAGGTTTTGAATTCATTTTCCTGATCTAGGGATTTTATTTTTGTTTCAATCTCGTGAGGATACAGATCTGAAGTGTGATTTTTATGGTGTCTACTTTTGTTCCACCTGGATTTTAGCTTTCTGTTCCGTGTCAAATCCAATGCAACCAATTCAATAATCAGTTTTATTTTCTGATCTCTTTTTGGAATGCACACATTGAGAAATCCTTGCCGAATTTTATTGGTCTATTTCTCTATAAGTTTATGAAATATTTGTGGTGCAATGAAATGATTGTGAAATCAGTTTGGATTGTTTCTGAGATTGTGATTTGAATTCTAAACATAATTATGTCTTATTTGGTAAGAACATGTTACTGAAGCTATATGTGAAGCATATAATGATCCTTTTATTGGAATTTTGTTTCAATCTTGGGAGGATGCTAATTTGGAGAGTGATTTTGGTGGTGAATATTTCTCATTCGGTCTGAATTTTAATCAAATATTTCGTGTCAAATTTGCATCCAGCTTTGTTGGTGGTTAATCCATCTGGATGGTAATTTTCAGCAATTTTTCATTTTCTCTAACATTTAAATTGAATTTGATTCGCCTATTTCTTTATAAAACCGTGAAACTTTTTTGTGCAATGAAATAAATGTGATGTGTGAACAATCTGTGGAAACTGTTTTCTGCATTAAAAAGGGATGGATTTCTAAAAAAAATATTTGGATCATAAACCAATTTGGTGATGTAACTAATATAGATTGTAAAAAGAATCTCTCAAATATCAGTATTATATGCTATAATTTGTTGATATAATAATGGTATCGGTAATAAAAAAAGACTTCTGAAACGTATGTGGATCATATTTTGGGCATGTCACAAATTTGATACAAAAATGTTATTGCGTTGTGTTTGACCGCACCGGCGGCGCCATGTAAGAAGCTTTTTCAGCTCCTCAACGATGTTGTGGTACGCTCGACGTGTTAGATATGTGAAACTTAAAAAACGCAAATGAAAAAAATGTATGAAATGCTATGATCTATTTGTGGCATGTTTCATCTTTCATGTGTTACAAATCTCAAATAAATGTGAAAACTTGTTGATTTAGAACTGGTTTCTGCCTAAATAATGTGATTTATTTCTAAAACATTATTGGATAATATTTGGTCCTCAAAAATTTGATACGCCATGCACTTCACAATAACAAATTGGAAATGTGTATCATATGGGATTCGTACCAACTAGTTATTAAAAGGGAAAATTTGCTAGAGGACACCGTTATTTTACGTCGTTTGCTAAAACACATCGCTCGATTGTGTCTTTGTCAGGTACCATTATAATTTTGTGGCACATTTGCCGGAACACACCACATTTTTGGTTTCCGTTTTTGGACAGGTGGTGTGTTCTGGCAAATGTGCCACAAAATTATAATGGTACCTGGCAAAGACACAATCGAGCGGTGTGTTTTGGCAAACGCCAAAAAATAACAGTGTCCTGTAGCAAATTTTCCCTTATTAAAATCATACTTGTAAAATATCTGGTTGGATTAGCTCACATAGGTGTCATATTTGGATAATAAATAGGATGTCTCATTATTCTATATGATGTATACAATAATATAATGATGTGATACTGGTATCCACAATCAAAAAAATGAGGATGTTTTGATTTTTTTTCCTGAAATGGAGCTAAAACTATTTTGGTGATTTATCAAATTCAAATAAAAAATAACGCAAAATAAATGGTAAAATTGTACTCAGCAAAGGGACTTAGCTTTTTGTTAAGATAGGAATCGGCCTAGAAGACTAGCAGTGCTGGTTGTACGAGACAAATTGATAAAAGCTGTGCAGAGAGGAGCGGGGAATAGGGGACAGACCCATGTGGGTGGGACCTACAGAAGGCAGCAGAAAATCACGGAATGAACAGATACGCTGGAATACACAGGCGAGGTAGAGTTGTACTGAGTTAGCTGGCACCATATGATTGGTTCAGGGAACTCCGGTAGTTACCGGCTCCGCTAGAAATGACTATCGGCGTACACTCAGGACAAGGCGATGCTCCTCCGCCGCCGTTTCCTCGGCCTCCCCGCCGCCGTCTCCGGCAGCCTCCGCCGCTCCCTCACCACGGCGGGCGCGCGGATTCCGTGGGCCATGATTCGCCACAGAATGTGTCCCGTCGAGGCGCCGAGCCCGCAGGTGCGCCTCGTCGAGCCACCGCGCATCTCCGAAGTGTACGTCCCGGACCACCTCGTCAAGACCGCGCCCCACCCCGACCCCGCCAGCGACGCCGTCGAAGCGCGCGGCGGCGTCGTCTGCGCCGCGAGCGGCGACGGCCTCCTCCTCCTCGTCTTCGCGCAGATGCGCCTCATGGCGCGCATCGTCGCCAGGCAGGGCGACGTTCCGCTGCGGCTGCCGCCCGACGGCTTCGACCCCGACCACGTCCCCAACGTCACGCGCTTCGTCCTTAACCCCGTCACCAACCAGATGTCCCGCCTCCCGCCCCGTGTGGCCAGGCTCAACCCCGACGCGGGCCCGCTCTTCGACGTCCACATGGGCCTCGTCACCCAGGCCGACCGCCGGCACGGGCCGCCTGACAGGTTCGCCGTCGCCGAGCTGCCGGAGGGGGACCTAATGCTCCGGTTCCTCTCGGAGAAGGGCAAGTGGGAGACCGTGGCGGTCTCACCGTGCCAACTCCCTTCCGCGCGGCGGATGGACATACACTTCGACTACGAGGTGCTCGCGTTCCGCGGTCGCCTCTGGTGGGTCGACCCGACCTGGGGAGCGATCTCCGTCGATCCGTTCAGCGACCGGCCGGAGCTCTCCTTCGTCGAGCTGCCGAGGGGAAGCGTGCTGCCTCCAGTCGCGCCGACCCGTGAGCGTGTCACCATGGAATTCCCGGGCTACCCGCCGTCTGACGATGATGAGGACAACGGCAAGGTGTGGTGGTGTCTGTACCGGCGAGTGGGTGTCAGCGAAGGGCGGCTGAGGTACGTCGAGGTCTCTACGAAGGAGCCATATCTGCTCAGCTCCTTCGCGCTCGACGACGATGGCAGCGGCTGGACGCTGGAGCACCGGGTGGCGCTCAGCAAACTGTGGGCGGATGGAGGCTACCCATGGCTACCCTTGAAGGAGGGGATGACGCCACAAATTGCACTTCTTCATCCACTTAACGCCAGTGTCGTGTACCTCAAGGTTGACAAGCACATTGTCGTCGTGGACATGAACATGAAGGAGGTGACAGGGAGTTACCTGTACAAAACAAACTTCGACTGCATACCATGTCTTCTTCCACCGTGGCTTGGATCCAGCCGGATCCCTTCTGCAGGTATGACGTACTTCAACTGCTGGATTACATAATTTTCAGATTTTGTTTCAGCTTTTGATGCATAAGTGCATGATCTGATTTGCTTTGTGGATCAACTTTGACATAATTTGTTATGTGTATCTTAGGGGTTGGATTTGTTTATCGAAAAAATGTGGGAATAGTTGAGTAATAATATGCTGTGTTTGGTATCAATTGGGGATGCGTTGATCTTATCCACTAGCATATCATTCCCTAAGTTGCAAACTTGGAATGGAATAAAATGTATCAATTATATCCAAAACAGATAATATGACCCTATTTACATCTCTCTGTAGCACAACATGGTTCCACTGTATAATCTACATTCTATTTCCATTTTCATATCTCTATAGTCTAGTTTAGTAGTTTTGGAAGTTAATTTAAGAATTAGAATATGTGGGAATACTCGAGTATGCTCGTCTCTACAAAATAGTAGTATTATCCTGTGCTTGGTACCAATTGGGGATGCATTGATCTTGTCCACTAGTACATCATTCCATAAGTTGTAACTTGGAATCAAGGAATAAAATGCATCAATTATATCCAAAACAGATAATATGATCTATTTACATATCTCTGTAGCCCAACATGTTTACAATGTATGTTCTACATTTTATTTCCATTTTAATATCTCTGTAATCTGGTTTTAGAAGTTAATTTAAGAATTAGAATATGTTGTGACCTTTGAGTACATATTTTTCAGTTTTTTGTTTCAGATTTTGATGCATAAATGTATGATCTGATCATAATGTGGGAATAGTTGATCATAATGTGGGAACAGTCGAGTATGCTTGTCTCTACAAAGTAGTAGTGATACCTCGTGTTTACTAACAACTATTTATGTATCCTTTGTTTGGTACCAACTGGGGATGCATTGATCTTGTCCACTAGCAAATCATTCCATAAGTTGTAAACTTGGAATCAAGGAATAAAATGTATCAGTTCTATCCAAAATAGATAATATGATCCTATTTACATCTCTCTGTAGCACAAAATGTTTACACTGTATGTTCTACATTTTATTTCCATTTTCATATCTCTATAGTCTGGTTTTAGAAGTTAATTTAAGAATGTTGTACCCTTTGAGCAATTCATCTACACTGGTCAATTGTTATCTTTCTCTAATTACTGTTGTTGACATATGGGTACACTGTGCTGAATTCTTCAGAACCTGCTCCGTGCTCTAACTATCATTTTCTTTGCCGCCTTAATTCTTTTATGTGATGCACAAAAACCTATAGTGATATAAATTCTGGTGTGTTGATCTTGTTATTGCTGCTATTGATATGCTTACGCATTGATCAAATTAACCTTGTCTAGGTAAGAAGGATGCCGAGAAAAACAAGACTTTGGCTAATGTTCTGGTTCGCTCAGACACCCTGTAGAAGAGACGAAGGTTCTAATTTACCAGCTACTGACTCTCTCGTCATTTTTTTCCAGATTATGCTTCTTTATTGATCCATTGTTCATTATATATCGTCCATTGAAATTTTTAGGATGCTCATGCATTCTTGTTACAAGTATCTCTTACAGTCTTAGTGCATATTTTTGCCTTTTACTACAACTATTTTCAACTTGTTTTGTGTGTATTGTCAATCACATTGCTATCCTTAAACAATGTTGTTGGTTGTGTTCTAGTTGGTGTTTCAATGCAACTAGTAATATTCGCTGGAACTCAAGTATTCTAATAGTATGGTTATGATTGTTAAGATGTGATATCTGAACTTGTTCTTCTATTCCTATTCTTGTGGCACTGGCATCAACTTGTCAGGATGCCAAAAAAATTTCGGTTGGTGGGTGACCATGAACTCCTCATCCCTCCATGCACGTGCATTAGGAGTTTCTGAACTAGTAGACTCAAAGAATGACTAGCCTGGTTCATCTGGTGACCACTGTATTAGAACTGAAGGATATCTAGTCCTGTCATCATGATGGCCATTGTCAGATTGTCTTCCCTTTTCCTGAAATGTTATGACCCACTGATTAAAGCCCGAAACTGTGTTAGACCAACTGGTTAAAGCTTGAAACTGAACAATTGTCATGATGTAATATTTGTTGCTGCAGTCAAGTCTTGGGTAAAAATTAAACGTGTCATCCAGATACTCAGTATATGAGTGTTTCTGTTCACTGAATTTTGTTTTTCCGCATATCTCTCATTCTCTTGGCTGTTTATTGAAATATCCCTAACGTTTCATACTTTTGTTTTCAGGTTCCTTAAAACTAACAGATGCTGGTGTCTAATTTATTACGAAGCTGATGTTGGTAGCTTACTGAACTCTCATTTTAGTAAAAATCTGGAGAAGTCATGGTTTGACGGAGCTTTGCAGTCATCTTACTGTATCTTATTTTTAGGAGAAATCTGGGAGATCTTTTATACTATCGGTTCACAGCAGAACATTCCGGTAGAATTGCTAAATTAAATCAGCATGCGACTACCATCACAGAACATCCTATAGGCTGTTCTTACTAGCTACCGATGTATTATTAGCGAAAGGTTGACGCTTGCATGTGTTTACTCTTGTGAGAAATCTTATTTTAGGGTTTTCTGCGTATCACATCCATGCTTAAGTGATGATCTGTTCTGATGCAGTGTTAGTATTTGCTGCCTGAATAGTATATGTTTTCGTGCCAATTGATGGTATATTGCTCACGTAACTTAGTTAAATTAAGAAGGATTGGAACTCAATTTTGCTACCATGTGTGATGATAGATGCATGCTGCTCATCTGTTGCTCACCATTTTCCTGGGAAGCAACCTTCCCAGCTGCCTGATCGAACTTGTTGCAACTTGCAAATCAGACAGTACATGTGAATACTGAGGACTGCGTAAAACCAGAGGTTGGTGATGCTACTGGTAATACCTTATCAAGGGAAACTACAATTTATAACGTCAAGATTGTATTCTAATTTATCGTCACTATTGGATTGCCAAACAATCCGCAATTACTGTAAAAAAAATCACAACATAATATATGCTCGGGCAGTGAATGATTTACCACCGGGCTATTGCCCAGTTCACATGGGAGTGGTTCCGACTCCCAATTCACAAAAGGACAAATTCAGTAGAAGCACTCAGGTAAAACACCATGTAGTGATGTAGTGATCTTTACCACTCACTCTCCGTTTACTTGCAAGAATTGGTCACCTTCATGCAGGAAAATAATAGGTCGATACATCCACATGTTTAATTCTCTTATCGGAAGCCATATTTAGTGATCTTTGTGTAATGATATTGAATGTGGATGCTGCTTTCCATAGTGATGTTCAGGCAGGTGCAACTGCATCGGTCATAAGAGACAAATAGGGCAGATTCCTGGCTGGTTGTTGTTCTTATTTACCCCATGTTGAATCGGCCTTGATGGCAGAAGCGATGGCCATGAGGGACAGCCTAAACCTGGTAAACCACTTGAGTTTTAATGCAGTTTAGGTGGAGTCTGATGCTTTGGAGGTGACCAGGGAATATAATGGTGATGGATTTTGGTGGAGTTAAGCGGCGGTTGTAATGTTGTATATGCAGACTATGTGACGTTGATTGCAGGTATTGGGAAGGTCGAATTTAGGCATTGCCCAAGCAAAGCTAATAGTGTTGTTCATATATAGCTTGTTTTTGTTTTGATTCAAAAAAGAGTGTCAATGACCCCCCTAGGATTAGTTTGAGAAAATGTGTGCACGATGTAAAAAAATGTTCTATCAGAGGGGATAACCCATGCTTCATTAACAAAGCATAACGGTCTAGCTACATCATTCGTGCGGCCACTAATACACCTTTTCACATTACAAGTCCTACATCTACAACCGTATTTGTACTTCCTACGTCCTCAAATGAACGCACTTCTAAATTTTATTCTTAGTTAAACCTTTTCAAATTTAACTAACATTATAGAAAAGAGTAACATATATAACATAAAATCAATATATTCTAAACTATATTTCGAAACAGATTTATTGATATTAATTTAGTATCATAAATGTTGCAAGTTTTTCTATAAAATTGGTTAAAACTTAAAAGGTTCGACTAAGAACAAGAATTGGAAGTACACTTATTTGAAAGTTGACCAACGGGGGAAGATTCCTTCCATTGGCTATATGTTGTTAGATAGATTATGAGACCTCTCCAGCGTCGGGTTTATATGCGTTGCATAGCACCCTATTTAAGTTGGTCGCGTTGGGACTCGAACCCGGATGGATTGGCTGCGCACTAACAAGCCTTGCCACTGAGCAAGCGCTCAGTTCTCAGAAGTACACTTATTTAAAAATGGAAGGAGTAATATTTAGAGACGGACGAAGTACAATTGCTCCCCATACACCATTATACCATTATGGGATAGCTCCACTAATGCACATCTTCACATGTCTGTTATCACTAAATGGACGGCAAACTTCAAGCATGATATTTTCGATATGCTGATCTTCAACTTGAACCTTGATGACATCCAAACTTGATGCCGTCCTCTCATAGGCTATATGAGATCATACTCTTGATGCATTCCCATGGCAAGATATCTAACCCACATAGACAGCACAAATGCACATATATAGTGATTTAGCTCATGAAGCATAATCGACAAGGTTTACCACCCATAAGATCACATGATCCAAAGTTGTACAAACTTTATGCTTCATATGTTGACCAACTTGAATTCAATCTCCACTCTTAATATTGGTCAACCTTGTATCTCTTCATGCTATATCATAATATTTTGATCATCCATTGCTTAACACATAAGCTAGAGCATGGCTAACTTGAGTTCCACACGAGAACTCCATCTCCATTACTTCTTCTTGATCATATCATATTTTTCTCTTCAAATCGATGATCTTGATGCCAATACCAAAGATGTAACTATATTCATGGCATCCACACTTGAGTCCAACATATGGACTTCAAGAAATATCTAGAGAATATTCATTCATATAAACACAATAAAAAATATTAGTTGATACGTCTCCAACGTACCTATAATTTGTGATGTTCCATGCTTGTTTTATGACAATACTTACATGTTTTGCTTGCACTTTATAATATTTTTATGCATTTTCTGGAACTAACCTATTAACAAGATGCCGAAGGGCCATTGTTGTTTTGTTGTTTTTGGTTCCAGAAGGGCTGTTCGGCAATATTCTCGGAATTCGACGAAACGAAGACCCATCATCTTATTTTCCCGGAACCTTCCGAAAGTCAAAGGGGACCAGAGGGGAGCCTGGGGCCCCACACGTGTGGCCGGCGCGGCCCGGAGGGGCGCCGCCCTAGTGTGAGGTGGCCCCGTGGCCCTCCGACTCCGACTCTTCGCCTATTTAAGCCCGGAGACCTAAAAACGCGAGACCAATTGACGAAACCCGAAAGACGGGCGCCACCATCGCGAAACTCCGTTTCGGGACAGTCTGTTCCGGCACCCGCCGGACGGGGAAGTGCCCGGCCATCTCCATCGACTCCACCGCCTCCATCATGCTCCGTGAGTAGTTCCCCCATGGACTACGGGTTCTAGCTGCTAGTTGGTACTCTCTCCCCATGTACTTCAATACAATGATCTCATGAGCTGCCTTACATGATTGAGATTCATCGATGTAATCGGTGTTGTGTTTGTCGGGATCATGGATTGTTACATTATGATTGTCTATCTACAAAGTTTATGAAGTTATTGTTGCTGCAATCTTGTTATGCTTAATGCTTGTCACTAGGGCCGAGTGGCATGATCTTAGATTTAAGCTCTATACTTGTTGCTTAGATTGTATCTACAAGTTGTATGCACATGTCTATGTCCGAACCAAAGACCCCAAAGTGACAGAAATTGGGACAACTGGAGGGAAGGCTTAGATATGAGGATCACATGTTTTCACAGTGTTAATGCTTTGCTCCGGTGCTCTATTAAAAGGAGTGCCTTAATTTCCAGATTCCCTAGAGGCCGCCACCAGGTAGGACAAAAGATGTTGTACACGTTTCTCATTGCGAGCACGTATGACTATATATGGAAAACATGCCTACATGATTAATGATCTTGATGTTCTGTCTTAATGCTATTTCAATCCTATCAATTGCCCAATGTAATTTGTTCACCCAACACTTGTTATTGGAGAGTTACCAGTAGTGTAGATAGTGGGAACCCCGGTCCATCTCTCATCATCATATACTCGTTCTACATGACATTGGAAGTAGTATCAACTATTTTCTGTGCCATTGCTCTCATATTACACTGCTGTTATCACATTATCGCTCTCATATCATCTACTTTCACATCACCCCTACTAGTGTTTTTCCAGTGCTGAATTGACAACTCAGTTGTTAAGGCTTATAAGTATTCTTTACATCTCCTTGTGTCGAATCAATAAATTTGGATTTTACTTCCCTCGAAGCCTGTTGCGATCCCCTATACTTGTGGGTTATCATTAGTCCATAGAGGATTTTCATTAATTACCAAAAACACACTTAGGGGCAATGTACCCTTACACCTGGGTAAGATCCCCATGTCCCTTTTTGCCATGATCGCTCGCTTCTTCATTGCGGTGCCATTGTTGTCAAGGTCTACGTGAGCTTGGAAGCCATGTTCGGCACCCGGAGTTCGACACCTCTTTGGGTTTCTCACGAGTACCCGTGTACCTTGGGACACGAACCTCTGACAATAGAGGTTATCTAACTAGTACTAGTAGCAATAGAAAATGAAAAAAAATCACCACAACTGAAGCAGTCTAGTTAGATAACTACCATTTTTTGCTCGGGTAGACATCTAAACGTCACTTTTGGGGAATGTGTGTGACATATAACACTGATTTGACGCTTTACCCATTTTCTAGCAGTTCGGGTCCACCTATCAGGTCTATGTGGCAATGGTAAACAAAGGAGAGGTTGGAAATGTTAAAAATTACCTTTATAACTTATATCCTCTAATTTTACCCCAACCAATCACCACCACCACCACTCCCTCTTCCTCCCCATCCACTGCAACCGCCCGCCGGACCACCACTGGATCCTCTCTCCCTCCCTCTCTCTTCAGACTGGACTGACAACGTGGCTTAGCCCTGTAGACCAACCCATGCCATGTAGACGGTAGCAATTGCAGGTTGGACGGGGGTGGTAGCAGTTGCAAGTTCAATTCATTGGAATTTTGGCTAGGCAAGATACGATCGTTTGATGATGGTGGTTGCAACTATAGGTCATGCAAGGTTACCACCAGTAGGGGCTTCGGTTGTCAGGCTATGCAAAAGAGGGAATGGAGTCGTGGCCTGCAATGGGAGAAACACAATTGGGAGTAGAGACATGGGAGATAAGAGGTCGTCCTCCCCTTCTCAGTGCGTTGCGGCGTCCATGCCCAGGTCCAACCGTTCTGGTCATGTGCTCTTGTTGCTCAGGAAGGCGATGCCGGCAAGGGCCAAGACCGGGTGGAGGTGCCTGTTGTCGGTCTCTAGGATTTGTCGAAGGCGTTGGGAATGTGGTGGGACTAGGGTTAGAGAGGTTTGGTTGAGTTGTGTGGCCGGCTGTAGGGTGATCTGTGGTGGGACGAAGGCGGCTGGGTGGTGGACATGCCGACGGTGAGGAGCCGTTGGAGTCAAAATCTAGATAGGTTTCGAAGCATGGAAGAAGATGGAACCGACATAATAAGATGGGTTATCCTATGTCTTTGACGATTTTGCAAATAATCTCTCAAGTTCTATGGAAATTCGGTATAAGTCCTTAATTTTTCTGATTTAGCCTCTCCTTTGTTTTTTATTGCAATGTAGACCTGGCGGGTGGGTCTGAACGGCTAGAAAATAGGTTAGTTGCAAAATAATTGTTATTTGTCACACACATGCCCCAAAAGCGGTGTTTACGGTGTCAACCAAGCAATAGTGCTAGCCATCTGACCTGACTGCCTTAAATGTGGTGGTTTATTTGTCTTTTATTTTACTACCTTTGTTTATAAAAAATGTCTAAATTTATATAAATTTAGATGTATCTAAACACTTTTTAGTATAAAAAATGGTGTGTAAGCTGTATAGACACGAAAAAAGAGTTAGAGGCCCAAGCCCAAACGTCGCGAATTTCTTTGGCGGGAAAATGACGACGTCCGAGGCACAACCAATGGGAAACAGCTGTTCAAATGTTGAGGCACTCCTCGGGTTCTGCAGGAAGTCTGCCGTAGTACAGCCGTTCCTAATACGGAAATTAGTTCATTGACTACACGGACAGTTGACCACTATCACTGATGTGTGGGCCTGCGAGCTCTCACCCGGTGGAACAACCATTTCTACTGCGACACCCTGCTATCTGTCCGCGTACACCCAGTCCACATGAACCGGGCACTAGAACAATCTGCTCTCCACCGAATTCACTCCAAAGAAATTCCCCAATACAGTCTTGCACACCCAGCGCCAGGAAAAAAAGGAATGGCTTTCCGCCGCCGTCTCCTAGGTCTCTCCGCTACCGCCGCCGCCGGCCTCCGCCGGTCCCTCGCCACCGCCGCCTCGCATCCCCCGTGGGCTATGATGAGCATCTTGGGGGAGGTCGTGGGAGCCCCGCGCGTCGACGTGCGCCTCGCCGAGCCACCGCAGGCTTCCGAACTATGCTTCCCGGAGCACCTCATCAAGACCAGAGGCATCCCCGACCCCGCCAGCAGCATCCTGCAAAAGCTCATCGGTGGCATCACCGCCGTGAGCGGCGACGGCCTCCTCCTCCTCTCCTACCTGGACCTGCGCTTCACGGCTCCCATCGGTGGCGAGCAGGAACAGGTACCCACGAGCCTCCACCCCGCCCACGTCCCCAGCGTCACACGCTTCGTCTGCAACCCCGTCACCCGCGAGCTATCCCGCCTCCCGGACTCCATCTGCAACCCTATGGGCGACCTCCACTGCGACTACCAAATCGGCCTCGCCACCCAAGCCGATCGCGGGCACGGGCCACCCGACAGATTCGCCGTCGCCGCGCTGCAGGGGAACATGATGATCCGGTTCCTCTCGGAAACAGGGGAGTGGGAAATCGTGGAGGTCTCGCCGTGCCGACTCCCACTTGCGCGGCGGATGCAGCTACACCGGGGGGCACAGGCAGTCGGCGGTCGTCTGTGGTGGGTCGACTTGACCTGGGGCGCAATCTCCGCCGACCCGTTCAGCGACCGCCCGGAGCTCTCCTTCGTCCAGCTGCCGACGCGCAGCGTGCTGCCGGCAGGCGCGCAGGACGAAGATCTTGCCAGCTACCGCCGCGTGTGTATCAGCCAAGGGCGGCTGCGGTACGTCGAGGTCTCTCAAGAGGAACCGTTTCTTATCAGCTCATTTGTTCTCGACGAGCAGTGCGGCGACTGGACGCTGGAGCACCGTGTGGTGCTCAACAAGATCTGGGGGCCAAGCATGTCGATACCCTTGCAGATGAAGGGGACGACAAGGATTGTGCTTATGGATCCTCTTAATGCCAATGTGGTGTACCTCATGCTCATGTCGCAAATCGTCATCGTGGACATGGAGAGGGAGGAGGTAATTCAGAGTTTTCCATATGGCGGCGACTCCTCCTGTATACCATGTGTTCTTCCACCGTGGCTTGGACAGAGCCGGATTCCTTCTGCAGGTACTTTCTCCCTCTGTCTAATTCTTAGATTACATAGTACTTCTCAGTTTTACTTTCAATTTTAGATGTGCAATGCTGCCAATGCATGAGATACCCTCGTAGATCATCTTCTACAATTGTCCAACAGACCTACTATTTTGTCTCTACATAACCAAATCACTCAAACTGACTAATACATGGTATTGATAACTTTTTTGATCTAAATAAGATAACTTTTTTTATACCATCTGTTCGGTAACAATTGCTAAGGACAGTAGAAGTTTATTGGACAAATGAGCTTTGGTCTGGAGGTTGCCAAAAGAAATATAACTTTTGAGAAATGGCAATGTATCGATCTAATTGGCGAGGTGTATGAGAAATGGCGCGATGCATTGATCAAATTGCAGCTCTATTCTTATTCTCTTGGGTTTAAAATGGTGCAAGTACTTGGGGTTGGGACCTCAAAATCTCAATCCTAAACCTTTCTTTGATTAGAAACTTTCATCCTCTGGTCATTTCTACATGCTGTCTATGTTATCAGGAGTTCTTCATAAAACATATCATTGGTAGTGTCAGTGATTTAGCTTTTGAACAGAATTGCTTTCATGGTAAATTTTAGCTTGAGTGCTTGAATAATCTTATCCTAGTCAGTGCTGGTGTGGATTCTCAGTTATGAAGTTGTACAAACTTTCTGGGAGCTGCTCTGTAAAATTCTATCATGACTTTTAATCTCTAGTCTCTTGAATATGTGGGGATTTCCAAAGGACAAAGCTGATAGACCTTGGCCAACTGATTTGATGGTTTGACGTAAACAACTTAATTAGTGACTATCTTCTGCCCCCAAAGTAGCATCCTTCTCCTTTGGCGCCTTGTTGCAAGCTACAGCCTTCCGTCTAAGACCTGATTATAGTTATCTGCTGTTTGTGAGTTTGTAATTTGCATGACATGTTCTACATGTTTTTTTTTTCATCTCTCTGTAATTTGTCCCATCTTTCTGGCTTGTGGGTACAGTCAGATGAATCGTTGATAACCTGCTCTTAGTCTCAGCCTGTTTGTTAGCTCAATTTCTTGTATGAGATGCATGTAAATGTATACTGTTATCAATTCTTTTGGTTAGCGCTGTTGCTTCTGTTTTAATTCTTGTGTGTTGATTTTTCCTTTTTAAGGCAAGAAGGACGTTGAGAAAAACAAGACTTTGGCAGACGTTCTGGTTCGTTCAGACGGTCACTACAAGAGATGAAGGTGCTGATTTACCAGTTAATGAATCTCTTGTTACTTTCCTTCAGCTGATGCTTCATTACTGATAGTTAGTTTTTTCGATAAGTGGAATATATTAATATCGCCAAATATTAACTATGCTACTGATAGTTAGTTGTATCACATCCATTCACATGTTTAGGATGCTGTGTTCTTCTTACTCAATTGGCGCAGTTTATGGATTGGAAAAACAATGAAAGACAATACTGCTATCCATCATACCGGCTTTTTGTTAATTGAGATATATTTGGTGTTTTATTGAAACTAGTAGTATTTACTGGGACTGGGATTAGTAACATATTCACTTCCTATAATGTTTAGGTGTGCTATCTGAGCTTGTTATTCCCAGCCATATTCTTATGTCAGCAACTTGTCATGCTACCAAAAAATATCAGTTCGTGTGTCAACATGGAAATTTCATACAGGGTCTATCAGTGTTTCTGAAGTTAGCAGACATGATGGATGCAGTCATGTTCATCATGTATTCATGGTGACTACTGTATAAGAGCCTGAAGGACATGTCGCTTCTCTCCTTGTCATCAGGATGACAAGGATATGTCACTTCTCCCCTTGTCATCAGGATGACCATTGTCTTTCATTTCCCTAAAATAAGCCTGAAATGAAAGCTTGGGAATTATTAACAACTGATCATTGTGTAATTTTCTGCTGCAACCAAGTGTCGGAGATCTTTTTTTACCAAACTTTTTATATTTCAGTTTTGGAATGCACATAGATGGACTATGTTAGCGCTTATTGCGTAGTCAAATTTTTCTTATGGGGAAGTAAAGCTGGGACATACTCCCCATTCACGAAAGCAGAACCGCATTGGGCTTAGAAGTTATCTGAACATCAGTAACTTGCTTTTGCTATTTTTCCGTACCCCGCATTCTTTTCACATGTTTGTTCGAATCAACCAGTCTCCCTATAAATTCCACCTTAACCGTATGTAAAGAAAAAGATGTTGTGCCTGTGTCTCTAATGTTCCTAACTTTTATTCTCAGGTTTTCTTAAAACTAACAGATGTCAATTGGGAAGCTGATGGTGGCAGCTTACTGATGCTGGGAAAAATCTGGAGAATCTCAATCAACTCATTGTATGCCTATCTCGTTTCAGGGGAATCTGGGAGTATTGTGAGACTTTCGGTTCACAGTACAATGTTCGAGTATTTGCTGTCAACAGTAGCAAGGCAATTCATTTGTATGCTTCCGCGTGTTTACTCTAATGTGAAATCTCATTTTAGGGCCTCGGCTTATGCAATAGGTGCTTATTGACGATATATTTCCAACGGATCCCCAAGCTACGTGTTGCCATTTGTGCCTCGATGACTCTGAATTACTGTATCAAAATGACCATCTTTACCAGCATATATTCATGTCTTGCACGCGTGTATTCAGTTCTTCTTTTGTCATTATAACTACCTTGCTGTTATAATTGACATGTTGTGATAACTGGTGGAGTCTTTTTCTGAGGTTATGATAATACTGAAGATCTTTAGATGATAACTACTTGAGTTAGCGTTAAACACGGGAGGATGATGAAATAAGTGATGCCATCTCCTTTTTATTTTTAACTGAAGCTCCAATGAGTCCACTTCACTACCAGCTTAAGGGCATTGCCCTGTATCTTCGAAATTGCCTAGGGTGCTGAGCTTTACATCCACATAGACTGATAGACATGTTTAATTATCTTATGGGAGGTTTTATTTAAGCATCTCTGTGTAATACTCTTATGAGCTTTACATCCACACATAGGAAATGTTTAATTATCTTATGGGAGGTCTTATTTAAGCATCTCTGCGTAATACCCTTATGAGCTTTACATCCACATAGACATGTTTAATTATCCTATGGGAGGTCTTATTTGAGCATCTCTGCGTAATACTCTTATGGGCAATGTTGTTTAGGTGTCTAATTTCCTTACCATCCAGTACTAACGAGATGGATCGACGATTGTTGCATTGTATTCCCTCTCATCCATGACAAATCTATTATATACTAAAAGCAAAATAAGGGTGTTTAAAGGAGACACCACGTTAATCCACATGTACTTAAATTATCTAATCCGTTGATCTTAATTATAACGATTGAGATTTAAAGTTAGAAAAGTTACGTACACTATAATTATGTACAACCTGTCACGTAGGTTGATTTGTTCCGTCCGGAAGTCACGTTTAGGATGTGGTCTCCCGGAACCAAACAATCAGGCCGTCAAAAGAACATAGTTGTGGTCTGCCAGAAAGGAAAAAAAAGTGTTTGTTGATGATTTGTTCATATACGACACCACGTGCAGCATATGCATGTATGTTGGTCCGTTCAGCACATAACGAACAAACAAAAGCAGCTGATTTATTTCCATATAACGTGTTCCGATCAACATAAGAAGCATATAAGATATTTCCAAAGTATGTAGATTGTAGGTGCCTCTGTTCAACAAAAAGATAACTAAGTATTTGTAGCTAGCATAGTTAATTAGTCTATGGTTACACGGCAAATCTGATAATATATAAGAAGATCGGCATAGTATATATGTATGTGTTTTTTGTCCGCTTCTATTTTCAATATTTCGCCAGAAAACGGTTTTACCAGCTACCACAGATATTTTTTCTACCGGACTAAACTTGCCAGTATTAATGTAATTTTCTCAAATTTAAATATTTTTGGGAAATTGTGAAAGAATTTATGAATTCATTTTGAATATCTCGGATGGAATACCCGCCGGTATTTTCGATATTGCGAAGAAAGCGAAATAACGGTGCCTAGCGATATTTTTACCCAACCGTGAAAAAAAAACCTTGACTGTCCATAGAATTTCTTTCCACGGGAGAAAGCTATCGTGAATTCAAAATATATTATTTAGAAGACAGGCATGTAGATCTACATGTACATCTATCCGATTGGATCTCACATCAGAAATTTACCTATATTAATATAATTTTCTCAAATATAAATAATTTTAGGAAATTTTTGAAGAATTTATGAATTTGTTTTGAATAACTCAGGCAAAATACCAGGCGGTATTCCGACGCTTAGCCGTAATTTTACCCAACACACAAATAAACCTTGGCTATAAGTACATTTTATTTTCGCTGGTGGAAAGCTACGGCGAATTCTAAATATATTATTCAGTAGATAGGGTACTATCCATGCTAATCTACACGTACATTTACCGGATTGGATCTCGCATCAAATGGATGGAAATTAGGCACAATACACACTACTACTGTCTCTCCCCACAAAAATGAAAACTCACGGTACTGGGTTGTCAAGTGATATGTTCGTAGGCGTATTAACAAACGGAAAAAAACTTCTTACACGAAGCTAGCTAGATCATGGTAGAAATGCAAATATGAGCTAAGATAAAGTATAAACTGGATAATAGGTCGTACCATAGGTTGAGTATATTGATCCGTAGATATGCATGTTTGAGCAATGATCAAAATAAGTGGGTTTCCAGTTTAGTTACGACACATATAAAGCAATAGTGCGGACACGTACGGACAACTTCTACAAAACATTAATATTCTGGTGTAGGATGCAAACCTTACTCGGAGGATAGGGAGACCTGGCAGATTTAAATTGAAATGAGAATAAACATGCAATGTATTAGAGAAAAAACAATATGTTACAACACATACTATAATCCTGAATTTTCACATCTATATCTATATATGTTTTTGGACTTTCCTACAATGGAAAGTGTCACTTTCGATAAATTAAAAAGGATTCCCTCGCATTTGCGAGGGACACACTGCTAGTTTGAAATAAAGCCACAACACTTACATGGATTGGAGGGAGTAAGTTGGATGTCTTGTGATAAAAGAAGAATTATTTTACGTGCCTCAGATTTTCCTATGTCTAATGTGCGAGGAAATTAAATTAGCTCAGACAGCTAGCACCATCGATTTGGACATACTGAAAATATCAGTTGAAACCTAGGCAGTTGCCTATAGCAAACAAATCATCTTCTATATTGTTTGCTTATTCTTCCACAGAATCACCATGAAACCTACTCTATCTGCTATTCTGCTCCCATTTCCGTTAGCGGCATTATATCCGCGCGGTTCCAACACGCTAACTTATACCTCAGCTGGGTCCTTCATCTAGGTTCTTCCACCTCAGCTTTCTATAAAAAAAAACTTATTACCTCAGCTAGGTCCTTCATCAGCTCTACTGCCATCACCAACAGCTCCTTGTAGTTAACCTTTTAAATTTGTCAAAACATACTTTGTGACAAATCGAGTTTTATGTTTTTATTGAAGTTCCATTTCTTCATAAGGAATATCAAGTAACATGTCTGTACTTAATGAGATCAAGTTTCAAAATACATATTCCTCCTATTTGCGGTCTTATATTTTGAGTGGGAGCTAAGTGAGTTTTTCTTGGTCTTATATGTGACTGACATATTTGAGTTGGAGCTTAACAATATTCTTACATGTAGATGACATATTGTGAATGTTGTATATGGCATTAAATATTATTTAAATTAGTAAGTATTCTACGGACGAAGTTGAACATTAAAACATTAAAAGTCTATCGAGATAGATTGATATGTTTAATAAATATTAAGTCAAAATACGTTCCAAGATTAGATTCTGAAAAAAGTTTAGAATAGAACAAGCCAAGAAGAAATTCTTACTTGTAAAACTAGGTGGATCACTGAGTTGATCTTGGTGCTATGACATTTATGGTTAAATGAAAGAAAAGAGATGTGCTCCATCCCTTATGCCCCGTCATAAGGTTCTATCATTGAACCGTATTAACGTGACCCAAGTTCTTAGCCATAAGAACAATTTTCAAAGTGATTTCGGAGTAAGTCACTGAATAAGAGTTAAGTTGAAATTAAAGAAGCATGGCTAGACATCGAAGTTGCATGCAATCCACTATCGATTAAATCTAAATTTATAATTTGGATGAGAAAGTTTGACTTTTAGCTGAGTGTTTTTTCTAGTGTACATAACTATATGAAAGTCCAGTTGACCGAACAAATATCATTGTCAACACAAGAGAACAAAGTCTCGCTCTACTGCCATAACATTATCATGCCATGATAGGATAATGTCAAATTAGGTGACATTAACAGTTTGCAAAGAACATATGGATCTGAATGATATGGGCTGCTAACGGAACATTTTTCATGAGCGATCATGATCAATAACACCTATGTGATATTGTATTATAATTAATAACAAATGCAACTAGATTATTTGTACTCTAGTGCAAATGAGAGACTGCTGGATATATGCCCTGGAGACAAATATAAAAAGTGATTATTATCATATCTCATTAGTTCATAATAAGTTTTATGTCATACATAACTTGTAGGGGTTCGTAGCAGAAAATAAAAAATTCTAACTAGCCGTATTCCGATTGCTCATATCTACCTAAGAGTAATGTTGTAACAGAGATGGTTTTGACGATGTACCCTCGTAGATCGAAAGCGGTTAACGTTCCGCTGGAACGTGGTTGATGTAGTTGTACTCGTCGCCAACCTTAGTGTCGTGTTCAATCACCTCGTACGACGTCGAGTGCCGCAAGTGCCACACCTCGTAGGTTTTGCACACGTACGATGTTGGCAACGACTCCCAAACCTCTTGATCTTGCTGAGATTGTGGAAGTAGATCTCTCGATCAGAATCCCAGTAGCACTCCCGCGTACTGGGTGAAGTTGACCCGTCTGTGCGCAGCCTAGGGAGCCGCACTCAGGAGATAAATCAGGAGATAAAAGCACCCTCGGGAGAGGGGGCCTTGAGAGATTTCCGTGTGTCCTTTTTGTTCCTCCACATGCCCCACTATATATATAGGAGGAAGGGGTGTTGCTTGGAAATGTGGGACTAAAGGAGAGGGGGTGGTGCGGACGGCCAACCTTGGCCCGCGCTCCCCCTTCTTTGGCCCGACCAGCCTCCCCCTTGGTCCCTAGGGTGTCCGACCATACCCCTTAGTGGGCTCCCCTTTCGGGAGGGGCCCAATTAAGGCGGGAAGCCTTATTTAATTAAATAAATCAATATATATAATATTAATTCACTTAATTAATAGAAAATACATATTATTTAATTGCCAATTATCCGAGACACCTCCCGCACCACTCTGAACATCTTTCCGATTCTCCCGGAACCTTTTCATGTTCTCTCTCTCTATTTCTCCGGTGATTCCAATTTCCAAAACGTCTATAAGCATCGCCAACGGCCGAGGCGGCGGGGCCGGCCGAGGCGCCAGGCGACGGCGTCGTAGGCCCGCGCCGCCTCGTGCGCGGTGTCGAAGGTTCCGAGCCAAATCCGCTCCTCGCCGGAGCGGATCTCCGCGTCGAAGCGGCAGCTCGGCCGCGCGTGGATGCTATGGTAGCCGGAGGCGGAGCGGCAGCGCAGAGGCATCTTGCCGGCGGAGGCGGAGCATCAACGCGGGAGGTAGACACGCGGTGGAGAGAGGGAGAGAGAGAGACGGAGGTGGAGACACGCGGAAACTTCAGCGATTGGTGTGCGCGCGTCGCTTTGCCTTTGTAGCGCGCGCGACAGCCGACGCGGCAAATTTCCCGCGCGGGATGGCGCAAAAGTGCGGGCGCGGTAATTTTTTTACCGCGCATGTCAAACTGGCGATTTTTTTATCCCTCACACGTTTTGCCGCGCCTGTTGGAGATGCTCTTAGGGAGGTCCAGGCCCATTTCGGCGGGAAAATGGTGCCGTTGAGGTCAACCAATGGCCAACAGCTGTTGAAACGCCCAAAGCGGGATCCTCGGCTTGCACAAAAAAATCGTGCTGTGTACAACCATTCCTAATAGGGAAACTGCCTCGTGCCTCCTCCTGGACTCCACCGTAGTGGACTACGTGACTGACGTGTGGGTCCTCGGTAGCTCTCTTTCTGTAGAACAACCACACCTTGCTTTTTTTCCTTCCACCCACTGATATCTGCTCTGCCCTGCACCTAGTCCATGTGAATTCAACAGTTACCAGTCCCCACTCCCCACTCCACGAAAATCCCCCACCGCGAGATGCTTCTCGGCAGCCGCCTCCTCCGCCTCTCCGCCGCCGTCGCCGCCGGCGTCCGCCGCTGCCTCACCACTGCCGCCTCCCATCCCCCGTGGGCCATGATCTCCTTCTCCTCGGAGGTCGTCGGAGCGCCGACCGTGGACGTGCGCCTCGCCGAGCCACCGCACATCTCCCAAATACGCGTCCCGGGGCACCTCATCAAGGCCAGCGGCGGCTGCCCCGACCCCGCCAGCGAAGTTGTGAAAGCGGTCGCCGGCTCCACGAGCGGCGGCCTCCTCTTCCTCACCTATCTAGACCTGCGCTCCACGGGCCACATCGTTGGCAAGCAGGGACCCCTCGGCCTCGACCCCAACCACGTCCCCGGCGTCACACGCTTCGTCTGCAACCCTCTCACCCGCGAGCTGTCCCGCCTCCCGGACTCCATCTTCAACCCTGTGCAGGACCTTGTGCTCGGCTCCCACATGGGATTCATCACCCAAGCTGACCGCGGGGATGGGCCGCCTGACAGCTTCGCCGCCGCCAAAATGCCGGTGGGGCGCAACCGGAACCGGGGCCTGATGATCCGTTTTCTCTCGGAAACAGGGGAATGGGAATTCGTGGAGCTCTCCCCGGCCCCAGCCGCACTTGAGCGGTCGATGGAGATAGAACAAGAGCCACTGGCGTTCGGTGGTCGCCTGTGGTGGGTCGACCTGGCCTGGGGCGCAGTCTCCGCCGACCCGTTCAGCGACCGGCCGGAGATCTCCTTCGTCCAGCTACCGAGGCGCAGCGTGATGCCGCCAGTCCAAGGGCCCATCTGCTACCGGCGACGGCGGCGAGTGGGCGTCAGCCAAGGGCGGCTGCGGTACGTCGAGCTCTCTCAAGAGCAACCGTTTCTTCTCAGCTCCTTCGTGCTTGACGACCAGGGAAGCAGCTGGACGCTGGAGCACCGGGTGCTGCTCAACAAGATCTGGGGGCGCAGCATGTCGATACCCTTACAGACCACCGCCGCCGACACAGAAATCGTCCTCATTCATCCGCTCCATTCCAATGTCGTGTACCTCAGGCTCGTGGCCACGTCGCAAACTGTCGCCGTGGACATGGACAGGGAAGAGGTGATCGAGACCTGCCTGTGTTGCAGCAACGCCTTCTCTACAACATGCCTTCTTCCACCGTGGCTCCAATCCACCCGGATCCCTTCTGCATCAGGAGGTAAGTACGTTTTAATTGCTATATACAGAAGTAGTAGATTACACAATGCCTACTTTGGTTTCAGTTTTAGATCTGAAATGCTGCCAGTACATGGCACAATTGTCCAACAGCCATAATATTGTGTATGTACACAAACACAACCAAATCTCTCAAAATGACTAATGGTGTGGTTAGTAACACTTTTTTTTATGCCGTGTGCCATAACAATTGGCATGGCAAATAGAAGGTTTTTGGACAAAAGACATGCCTCTGGGTCCTGCAGTTCATAGAAAGCCAAAGCCAAAACCTGTTCTTGATCCGGAAGTTCCAAACTCTGGTGCATTACATGTTGTTGCTTTCTTGGTCGAGTACGTCGTAGTACACAATAGCTTAAGTGTTCGAATGAACTTGTCCTGCTCAGTGTTGATATGTATTCTCAGTTATGAAGTTGGGCATTTTCTAAGAACTGTTCTGTAAAATGGTGCCATCACTTCAATCTCTCTTCTCTTAAATGTGTGAGGATTTTCAAAGGACAAAGCTGATGCCTGATAGACCTTGGCCAATTGATTTGACGGTTGGGCCTAAACAGCTGAATAAGTGACCATCTTTTGGCCCAAATTAGCATCATCTTCCCTTGGTGCCTTGTTGAAGCTAGTAGAACTTTCCAGTCTAAAACCTTATTAGAGTTATCTGCTGTTTAAGAATTCTTAATTTGCACCGCATATTTTAAATTATATTTGATAACCTCCTATAAGTAGGTTTCTTTTTGCTAGCTCAATTTCTTCTATGAATGCACATAAATATATACAGTTATAAATTCTGCTGGCTAGTGTTGGTTCTGCTGTTGAAATTCTTGTGTTTTTTCAGGCAAGAAGGACGTTGACAAAAACAAGACCATGGCAGGCGTTCTGGTTCGTTCAGACAACCACTATTAGAGATGAAGGTAACCAGCTAATCAATCTATCATTGCTTTCCTTCAGATCATGTTCATTATTGTTGTTAGTCGTATCTGATCCATTCACATGTTCAGGATGCTGCGTTTTTCGTTAGAGTATCTCTTACTCAATTCATCCAGTTCATGTACTGGAAGAACAGTTATGTGCATATGTTGCCGATGACTACTACTGTTTTGAACCGGTTTTCTTTGACCGTAAAAAATAGTGTTAGCCTTAATGCTACTAGCTTGTCGTCGGTTGAATTATAGTTGGTGTTTAGTCGAACTAGTAATATCTGCTGGGAACCTAGGCTAGTAACATTTTTTACTCCGTAGAATGGTCATTCTCTTGAAGTGTGCTACCTGAATTTGTTCTTCCATTCATGTTCTTGTGGCAGCAACTTACCATGCTGCCAGAAATTATCAGTTTGTATGTCAGCTTGGATCTTTCATCCAGGTGTATTAGTGTTACTGAACTAGCAGGCATGAAGGATGTAGTCTTGTTCATCATGATTACTGTATAAGATCCTGAAGCATCTATCACGTTGTCATGAGGTTGTCTGTTGTCTTTCCTTTCCCTGAAAATGTAATAACCAACCGATTAAATCTTCAAACTGAAGCTTGTTAATTATTACCAGTTGACAGTTGTGTAGTTTTCTGCTGCAACCAAGACTCGGATAGAAAATAAACATGTTGATGGACATACTATTTAATTTCAGTTTTGGAAATGCACATATATGAGCTATAGTAGCATTTTTGTTTAATATATAGGGACAGTTAAGCTTTCATATGGGATACCAGCAGAAGCTGGACACATCCCCCGTTCACGAAAGCCAAACCACATTGAGCGCAACGCGCAGTCAACAAAAGATATCTGAAATATGTTATCCGAACATCAGTTCACTCAATATTTTATATCGACCATTCTTTTCGCATATTCATTCAATCAATCACCGTCCTAATTAAGGTCTCCCTTTAAATTCACACCTTGTAATACAAGAAGATTATGTGATGTTTGTGCCTCTAATGTTCCTTGTTATTCTTTTCAGGTTTCTTAGAACTGACAAATGCTGGTGCTGTAATCAACTAGGAAGCTGATGGTGGTAACTTCAGAAGCTTGTTTCTTTTTTTTGGGATTGTCGATTCAGCAGAAATCTAGTAGTTTTGTCAGATTTTCGGTTCGCAGCAGAACAGTCCAGAATATGTTGTGAACACTAGCATGATAATTCGTTCCTAGCAAAGTTGACGCTTCCACATGACTATTCTGACGAGGAATCTTATTTAGGGACCTCTGCTTATGTAGTTAGTGAATTGATGATTTATTCCAACTGATCAGTATTCACTGCCCTAAGCTAAGTATGGCGTCATGCTAGTTGATGGCACATTGCTCTTGTTAAATGTAATGAGAAGGACAAAATCAGGTTGCTATCTGTGACACAAGGACTGAACTCTGCAGGATATATATCACTGACTATTTTCTGTATGCAAAATAAGAATCCTTGCTAGAATATGTTGGTGTCTGTGCTATACTGCAGTTTATCTGTATTCAGTTCTTGAAAAAAAACTTGCTATTGCACTTCTAGTTTTGATATCATGAAAACTACTGGAACATTCTTAGATGATAACTACTGGAGTTGCCAAGGCTGGCTCTCATCACTCTCTGTTAACTGAATCAGATATTCAGTTAGTTAGTAGTAGTTAGTTTGTTATTATCTCCCATCACTCTCGGTTAACAAAATCAGATATTCAGTTAGTTAGTTAGTAGCAGTTAGTTTGTTAATATCTCTAGCTGTAGATAACTATTCAGCCTAATCTTGCTCCAGTTTGTTTACCGCAAGATAGAGAGCTGCTTGTATGCTATATATATAGTATCCATTACAATCAATGAAATCAGTTGTGATTAGCTTAGGCTCAGCTTTCTAGATCCAATCGCGAGCTTCTGCCGCCCCACCTCCTACCTCAACGCCATGAGCTCCTATGCCTCTTCCTCCTCGGAGTCTGACTCTGGCTCCGATGAACAATTCGGCATCCCTGTTGCAACTCAAACCCTCCACACCACTCAGCTGCAAGCTCTCCGCATCTTTGACCACGTTCTTGTCACGTTGGATTACGAGAAGGAGAATTACAGTCTATGGCGACGCCAATTCCTCTAACCTCTCCAAGTTTGGGCTCCGGGATCACATCAATGGCTCCCCTGCCCAGGGCACCTCCGACTGGGTGCTCAACGACTTCGCCATTGTCTCCTGGTACGATGCCACGGTCACCCCTTCCACCTTGGCGATCGTGGACGCCCAACACGCCACCGCCCTCTCCCTTTGGTGCTCCATCTGGATCGTGACACCCGCACAACCTTCCTCCGCGATGAGTTTCACGGGTTCAACCAGTGCGACCTCTCCGTCATCGAGTAAACCTCCAAGATGAAGCACATGGCGGACACTTGACCTCTTCCACAACGTTCTCCGTGGCCTCAACAAGCAACTCCAGCACATGACGAGCGGCCACCTCCTCACCTTCATCAAGCTGCGTTTAGTCCTGCTGTTGGAGGAACAAACTCGATCTGGCGATTAGACGAGCAGGTTGTGGACGCACGTGCAAGAGACATGCCCAACCGTGCGGCTGCAGAAGAGTTGGTGACCTGGCCGGTGGTGGGATGGACGCCAGTAGGCAGCCAACTCCGGCATACCACAAACTCGGTCCGACAACTGAACGAGCAGGTTGTGGGCGCACGGGCAAGCGACGCGCCCAAGCGTGCGGCGGCGGAAGAGTTGGTGGCGGGATGGACCCCAGTAAGCAGCCAACTCCGCCAACGCGCATGTTATGTGTCGTTGATGGAAATGGGGGAAGTCACGACGACAACTAGGGATGGCAACAGCATGCTAGATCTTTTATCGATGCCGTAGATCACGGCCATTAACGCGGTCCGAGGGAAGCATGATCCGCTGGGAACTGGCGACGACAATGGTGACCCAGAGCGCAGACGGCGGCGCTGCCTGGGGTGACGGTGGAGATGGCATGCAAGGGTTGGTCAGTCCGCTTGGGTCGAACCACTAGAGCATGTGTTGCCTGATTGCCAATCCGCGCAGACCATTTCAAACGGCCAAGAACATGATGGGTCGCCCCTCTAGAAATGCCCTAACCAAATGCCAAGATGCGGAGAAGGCTGAAGCAAGAGCGGCTCTGAAGGGCATCAAGCTGCTGCAGGGACTGGAATAAGACAGGCACCCCGGTCACCGCCATCAAATCGAAGGAGCCTGACAGGTCAAAACTATGGCCTATCTATGATGAGGCGAAGGAAAACCTGAAGAATCTGGGTGAATTCCTTGTCCGCCATGTCAAGAGAGAGAGCAACACGTTTGCAGATGCACTAGGTAAGATTACCAGGTCGGCCGACAACTGTTTCTGGACAAGCCAACCTCCAGACTTAGTGCATGATCTTGTAACACAGGACACTCGTGTAAACTTTGATGCATTGATTATATAAAGCTCTCTTTCACTTAAAAAAACTTATCAACTGCAGAGTACGCCAGGATTCCAAGTCTCCAAGATCAGCCACCCTCCAGAGCAGCTTAAAGCTCTCCAAAATAAAGGTTCTTCTCAGTAGTAAGTACAAACAGAGTACTCACTTATACGTTCAAAGAATCATTACTTCATCACATCTCTCATTCGTAATGTAGGATGGGTAAGCAGGGAGGTCTCTTATCAAAATTTCTCAAATTTGAGTTAAACGTGTGTTGCATCCACCTTTTGCTGCAAAAACATGAGTGTAATGTCTTGCAACCAAACATTGACTTAATTGAGTGGTTCTACTAGAATGTTCAACTGTGAACTTAAATTCCGAACCAACTCCGACATTTTCCCCAATACGAGTAGTTCATGAGCAAACTCCAAAAAACCAAACTTCTCCAGCTTTTCCACAAAATGGGTGTCACGGCAAACTACCACCATCAGCTACTACTTATTTTTTTTAGATTTAATACACCTGAAAACAAAACATCGGAGACACTTTAATATAAACATATAAGTGGAATGACTGGCAGAGGAAATAAAGAGCAGAAACAAAATGTGAACAGATTTCCTAAACAAGTCCGTCTACATATGTCCCTTTTAATTTGAAATGAACAGTGAGTTAGTATTCTGATAACAACCATTTCTTGATTGCAGCAGAAACACACAATGTATCATTTATTATGAAATCACAATTTCCAGTTTCAAGCTTGATCAGTCGGTGATAGTATTTGAGGAAAAAGAAAAGAAAATGCTGAATTGGATATTATGGTGACAAAGTGAGGTGTCCTTCAGGTTCTTATCAATGATTTATTGCTCAGTTGGTAGTTCTGCACTTAATATATAAGTTAATCACTTGTTATGAAATTGAAATTTCCTGTTTCAAGCATGATCAGTTAGTGATAGTATTTCGGGAAAAAGAAAATACAATACTTAAATAGATATTATGGTGAGGCGAGGCATTCTTCAGGTTCTTATAAATGATTTATTTCTCAGTTTGCAGTTCTGCACCTAATATGTTAATCATGCCTGCTAGTTCTGAAACACCCGTTTAGATGATGGAATCTGGTTCAGCAAACAGTAATATTCCTAGACAAAGGTTCCATGCTAAAAGATATATCAATAGTTTTTCAGTGGCATTACATGCTGCCTGCTGCTGCCACAAGGCTCTACCACCTAGAAGAACTAGTTCAATTAGCCTGGTTAGAATTATACTGAACGTGCAGACTAAGCCAGACTAGGGCTTTTAGTTTGGGTTTCTTTCCGATGGTTTCGGCATGTTTCCACCGTAAACTAAACATGCCATGTATACACAATGTCCTGTTTTCCCTATTCTATATGAAAAGGAGTGATCCTGCCAGTTGCTCCCAAAAAAAATTATACCAAATGATCTGCGAATATTAAATATTTGGGCACGTGTATTAGTTATTACAAAGCTTGGCATGACATAGACACACTGAAAACTGACTGACTGAAATGTAATTCTGTAACTAGAAGTTAACCAACACGGCAGACTGGTATTAATGATGACAACATATTTGGCAATAAATACTAGTAAGTAATTGACAAAACGTGCACAACATTGCTTTTTGAAATCATAAACTGAATGACGTGAGTAACATATGTATGTAAGAAGAATACATCATCCTGAACATGTGAATGGGCGACATACAGCTAACAATGTATGGATAGTGGATCAATATAGAAGCATGAGCTGAGAGATATATAGAATATTGTACCGAGAGATACATCAATTTCTAACTTGGGGTGCTTCACTTCGTGTGACTTCCGCCAGAACGAACCAGAACATCTGCCAAAGTCTCTTTTTCCCCATCACCCTTCTTGCCTGAAAATGCAAATTCCTCTAATGAAGGTACACGAATTTGAACAAAATACTAACACAAAACAATTTATACAACATTATATATCTGTGCATTGTAGTATATAGGTAAACATTCCAAGTCATTATTGGCTTGGTTATAGAGAGAAACCATTCTACGCCTTTCCTAGTGGCACTAATCATTTGACAAATGTAAATATATCCGACAGTGCCAAGTCCCCACAAAATGACAAATGTAAATGATTACCTGCAGGGATCCGGCTCGATTCAAGCCATGGTGGAAGCACGCATGTGACGCAGGTACCGGTGCCGTTCCGCGGAGAACTCCCAATCACCTCCTCCCTGTTCATGTCCACGACGATGACATGCTCTCCGACCGACAGGTAGATGACATTGGCGTCCAGTGGGTGAAGGGCGCTAATTTGAGGCGTGGTCTTCTCCGGCAAGGGCAGCCACGGATGGTCTCCATCGGCCCAGAGCCGGCAGAGCACCAGGCGGTGCTCGAGCGTCCAGGCGCTGCCCTCGTCGTCGAGCGCGAAGACGGTGAGCACGAACGGCTCCCGATCCCACACCTCGACATACCGCAGCCTTCCCTCGCTGACCCCCATGCGCCGGTACCTACCCAGCGCACATCTCCGGTAGGCCTCTCCCTCCTCGAAGGTACGCAGCAGCTTCCCGGTGGGCGCTGTGCTGCGTGCAGGCAGCACGCTGCCCCTCGGCAGCTCGACGAACCGGGGCTCCGGCTGGTCGCTGAACGGGTCCGCCGAGATGGCACCCCAGGTCAGGTCCACCCACCACAGCCGGCCGCCGAAGGCAACCGCCTCTTGGTCGAACCCGCCCTTCTCGAAGAAGACCCGGCGCGCAAGCGGGAGTCGGCACGGCGCGGTGACCGCGACCTCCCAGCCGCCCGCGTCCGAGAGGAACCGGAGCATCGTGTTCCCCTGCAGCTCGGCGACGGCGAATCTGTCGGGCGGCCCGTGGCCGCGGTCGGCTTGGGTGAGGACGCCCATGTGAGGGCCGCACGCGATCTGCTTGGGGCCGTTCCCGATGTTGGGGAGGCGGGCGAGTTGGCCGGTGAGCGGGTTGCAGAGGAAGCGGGTGATGTCTGGGTAGTGCTCGGGGACGATCTCTGTGATCATCTGGCGCACGTGATGGGCGCCCTGCTTCGCGAGGATGGGGGCCGGGAAGCGCATGTCGTAGATGGTGACGAGGACGAGGCCGTCGCCGCTCGCGGAGCATACCTGGCCGCCGAGGAGCTGAGTGACGTCGCTTTCGGGGTCGGGTACGTCGCTCGAGTTGACGTTGAGCGCCGGGACGGCGAGCTGGGAGAAGTCCGGGGGCTGGACGATGCGCGCGCACGAGCGCAGTCCCGACCCGACGGCCGGTGTCGCCTGCTCGAACAAGACCCATGGAGGACGGGAGGAGGTTCCCGTGGAGAGGGAGCGGCGTAGGCTGCTGGAGACGGTGGCCGGGAGAGCTAGTAGGCGGCGGAGCGACATCGCGGTGTCGTGAAGAGACGTGGGCGGCGCACGGCACACTGTGGTGGTGATGGGATTGGGAGAGCAGAAGGAGTACAGAGGCCTGGGTTCACGTGGACCTGAGCCGGGTACACACAGTTGAGCACCGCGTACACAGACGTAGTACAGCTCTTTCGGGCCCTCGAGTCAGCGACTTTGGTCCATGTACTGGGCTGGGCTGGGCTGGTCTATGCAGAGAATCGCCTAAATGCCGTGCAGCTGTATCCTATCAGGCCCTGCAAAAGCTGGTTTTGAACGGCGTCGTCTTATTGGCTGCGCAGACTATGAGGAGCATACGTCACCATTTTCCCGCCAAAATTTCCCTGGGTACCGTAGGAGTGGAGGTGGGCAGGTTGCTTAGAGCATCTCCAACAGGCGCGCTATATCGCGGCGCGCTAAAACCAAGAATCCGCGCGCGGTAAACAGATATGGCGCGCTGTGCCGTTTTTTCCTCCGCCGGGCGCGGCAAAATACAGCGCAGGAAAAATGGTCCTCCGCCAGGCGCGGCAAAATACAGCGCGGGAAAACAGATTTCTAGTCTATTTTGCATTCACAATTCATGAAAGAAATGACACAATTCATGAAATAAATGACACAAAGTGCAACAACATCACATAGTTCAACAAGGACACACAAAATGACGTAGTTCAACAATGACACACGACATATGGTTCAAATGGACAAAGTGAAACAATGCATATCACAAATGCATATCACACTTCCGCATTTTCCAAGTCAACACCTTCTTCTTCGTCCTCGTCATCTTGGGTTGAAGGAGGAATAGTAGCATTCATGGAAGACACGAAGCCTCCCGGTGGTGCTCCCATACTCCCGTACACACCACTCACGGAGCCTCCCATGGTCCCTCCAAACACTCCTCCATAGCTTGATCCTCCCATGCCGGCCATGCCTCCATAGCCTCCCATGCCGGCCATACCTCCCATGGAGGGCATGGGCATGCTTCCCATGCCGGCCATGCCTCCCATGGAGGGCATGGGCATGCTTCCCATGCCGCCCATGCCTCCCATGGTGGGCATGGGCATGCTTCCCATGCCGCCCATGCCTCCCATGCCTCCTCCAAACATGCCTCCTCCAAACATGCCTCCTCCAAACATGCCGGTGGTGGAAGTGTTCATGTTGGCTAGCAACAATCTCTTTTTGGCCAACACTTCATCGCGAAGAAGGTTGACGTACTCCTTTTGCCTCTCATCCATATGGGAAGTATCCATCAAGAAAAGCTTCCTCTCCTCCTCCGCTAGGCGTGCATGCTCCTCGGTGGCTTGCCTCTTCTCCTCCAAAGCCAACTTCCTCTCCTCGTTGGCGGCAATCCTCTCCTCCAAAGCGGCTCTCCTAGCTTCAATAGCATCCATAGCCTCTTTCTCCAAGTTTCGTTGCATCTTTCTATCTTCATTTGCTTGCAACCTTGCATTTGCAATCCTCTCCATAGCCATGGCAATGTCATCATCTCCGGCCTTCCTTCCCTTCATTTCCTTGGCGGTCTTCCTACCGGGCACATTCCTCCGCCCATTGTTGATGGAGTGAGGAGTGGAGCTTCTCTTCTTCCCTTCATCACTTGAATCATCATCGATGATTGTTGCATCACCGGTAGCATTGGCCGCCATAGTTGCCGCATCCAACTTGCCGCACGTCTTCCACTTCTCTTCATTCCCTAGCACTTCATAGCAATGATGCAAGGTGAATGGCTTGCCAAGAATCTTGTTGCCTTTCTTGTTCTTCTTTCCCACATCCCTAAACAATCCTTGAGCCATGGAGTTCTACACATATGCGCAAAAGAAAATAGATGAGCCATATGAAGTACAACCGTATTCTTCTCATATGAGCCATATGGTGAACATAGTAGAGTCACTTACCCTATCATTCTCATTAGTGCCACTCGGATTGAGAACATCGATGTTGGCTTGCACGCCCGCCCATTTTTGGCAATCGGTGTTGATACCGGACCAACGGGACCGAAGTGAGCGCATGGTTCGCTCGATCCCACTTGTGTTTGTATTGAAGTACTCCGTCATCCTCATCCAATATGTTTCTCTTGTTTGATCGGTACCGGTTGTTGGATCCATTCCAATTGTCAACCACGTCTTGCAAAGCAACTTGTCCTCCGCTATGGTGTAGTTGGCGGACCGGGAGGGCGAGGTTCAATCAACCCTTCTCCTTCCTCATCTACATCCTCATATTCCTCCTCCCCATAGGCGGCTTCATCGTCATGCAAGAACGAGGATCCAACATTCATTGTCTCCATGAATGCCGCATCATCCACTCTACATTGCAATGAAATTCATTACCATCGGCTAGGTATGCATCTAAACCACAATTCGACAAAAAAGAAGTGTTTTTACCTCTCGGGCATTTCACCATCCACCATATGTGCGCCGCGCGTTGCGACGGAGGCGTCGGCTGGTCGCGGAGGAGAGGAGGAGGAGAAGGCGCCGGTTCGGCGCCGAGAGGAGGCGTCGGCGGGGACGGGCGCCTTCGCTTTCGGCGCGACGGCGGCGGGGCCGACGTGAGGCCGTTTCGTTGACGGCGCTTCCCTCCGCGCCGCGCGCTGCCGTGCCCCGTGCGCCATCCGCGCCGGCGGCGCCGCAGTGCCCGCGCGGCGGGACGAACAGCGCCGCGCAGCAGCCGTTGGGTTCCCGGCGCGCGCCGCCGGCGGCGGCGGAAGTGGCGGCGGCGGCGAGGGTGTGACAGAGTAGGGAGGGTCGGCGGGTTGCCGAGGGTCGTCCATCGTCGGGATCGCCGGCGCGCGAGACGACGGATTGGGCTCGGGCAGCGACGCGGGGAGGAAGTTTCAGCGCGGGGGATTTTTCGCGGTTGGACGAGCGATGCCGCGCGTAGCCGCGCGCGATATGCCGCTCCGGATTGTGCAAAACGCCGCGCGCCCTAAAAATTTTACAGCACCGCGCCGTTTACCGCGCCTGCTGGAGCGCCTGATTCTGTCCCGCGCGCGCTATATCGGACGTTTTTATGCCGCGCGGCCTATATGGCGCGCCTGTTGGAGATGCTCTTATTCTACTTTGACTACAGTACTGTCGTCTATTCTCGGTTCTCTTTTCCCAGTCGCTCGCAGAACTTTCACTTCCACGTCTTGGAAGTAGTACTCCCTCCAATCCGGTAAGAAGAATCAGAGAGAGTATTAGAAAAACTTTTAACTTGGAATGTTATGTTCAAATGGTGAATTTTCAGAAACCTAATTGAGAATTTAAAATAATTGCACATAAGAATGCCAAATGAGATCACTTTTTGGATAAAAATTATTTAAATTTTTAGGCGTACAAATTTTTTTTTTCAATAAACAGAATATATTGATATCGATAAGGGCATACAAAATTATATCACTAGGATTCCTTAATTGAAATGATGAACTGTGCAGCAAAGCAGTAAATTGGAAATTTTTTACGACACATGAAAGACAGTATACACGATAAGCAGTGTACCATCCCACACCCACAGTAGCTCACATATACTAGGCAAGAAAACTTGCAATCCATTGCAGAGTATGCAAGGACTCCAAATCGCCAAGATCAGCCACACTTCAGAAAAAGTTAAACCAAAGGTTCTTCTCAACATGTCAACGCCAAGGATTAAGCTAGATCACATAAAAATGCAAGAACACATTGATTTAAGCTTACAGAATCAGACAATTCAAAGCAAGCATTCTCAAGTTAAAATGAGGTTCTAGATTCCACAATGATATATAATAAGGAGATGTTGATAATAACAAGATCCCAGAACAGTCTAGGCCATGATATTCATAGTTCTAACTTCTAAAAGTTACTGATCCATTCAAAGTTAAAAGGACATGATGTTGTTGTTGACTGTCAATCCGTGCTGAACTGCTGACAGAATCTAGCCGTTCTACTAAAGCTCAAGAGGTGACAATCAAAGCCAGAATAAGTAAAACATTTCCCAGATTTCCCCAAATTGTCATCGAGCAAGTGCACCAACAAATTCTATCAAACCCAGACTCCTCACAACATTTCCCCAAAACGAGAGTTCAGAAAACTACCACCATCAGTTTCCTAGTCCTCCAAAACAACTCTTCTCTTACAATTCTGAGAAACCTGCAAAACAAATCGTAAGCGTAAACATAAGTCCCACCAATCTGATTGCAATAGTTCTTGTAAGAAAATATACACTAGGGACATCTGAATACTTTTATGGAGAGAATGTGTGACATAAACAAGAGGCGTTTCTCCCATTTGTTCTTGAGCTCGGTATAAATACAACTAAACAGAATCATGGGTTCAAAAGTAAACAGCAACACAAGAAGATTCACATCAACATTGCTTTGAAACAATGACAGAAATGAGGTTCCATCTAAACACTGCAACATGAGTTGTTTATTTTCTACTTTCTGTTGCAACAAAAATTACAGCATGCTCATTTTATCAAGTAGCAAGAGGCTGGTTCAGTTTAGGCAAGATCAGTTGGTGATAACATTTGCAATGATGAAAGACAATGGCTTATCATAATGAAAATACTCGGTATGTACTAAGCTCTAATAAACATTATGATTTTTCACACTCCCCCATTTTAACTTTGAAATAACAAGTCGTGACTAATCACAAGATAGTACTACACAATACTATATGGCAGCCGGCAGACAAATGCACCAAATAGTACTTCTGTTAATTCGAAGTAACAAACTGCAAACATTTTAATAGAATGGAATGCCATAAATAATGTATGATACAAGGAGAGATAGTTATGAGAAAGTACCAAAATACGAATATCTAGTACACTTCATTTCATCAGCTCTACTTCCACATGTAGAGTGTCCTTTTTGTTTGGCGAAACCTCCCTTTTGGCAGTAGTCTTCTTGCTCCAACCTTCAATCATGCAAACAAGATCTTAAACAATCATAACAAGGTAACCATTTTTCTGCACAGTATACATGGCATGAAATGGCATAAAAATTGGGACATTGAACAAGAGTACTGAGCTGATATACCTTTATAATTATTACATGAATGAAATGCAATAGCGTGATAGACATTCGAATAACCAATCAAATCAATAACAAAAAAAAACACCATGTTCCCTAGGATGTCCTAATAGGATAATACACAATGACGACGTGGGCTTAGCCCAGTGGTTAGGGTCGCAGTGGTGCACCCTAACGACCAGAGTTCGATTCCTGTCAGGGACGAATTCTGGAATTGTCACGCCAAGTCCCGCTTCTACTATATCAATAGTGTTCTAGTTCCTCCTAGACACTGTTTCATTTTTTACACAATGACGACGTGGGCTTAGCTTGGTTGCAGTGGCGCAACGACCAGAGTTTTTTCCCAACGAATTTTGGAATTGTCACGCCAAGTCCCGCTTCTACTATATCAAAAAGTGTCTAGTTCCTCCTAGACACGGTTTCATTTTTTTAGGATAATACACAATATGTGTGTGACCATATTAAAATCCAGAAGCAAAGATACAACATTACACTATATTTAGAAAAATGGAAAATTTGGACAACAATGAAATGAGAATACGAAGTAGCATACAAGCTCCAATGAGTGGCATTGAGAGGGAAGGAGTGGTGCGGCAAAGATGGCTCTGCACATGGCAGGAAAGCAGTGTATATTGGAAGAATGTTTTAATTATATAAACAATTAAACACAGACATAAATTTGATACTTGGCAATACAAAATTGATGTGTTGGTAAAGAATACAGAAGGGGTAACCTTTATCTACCAATACAAAGTTCATATGCTGATAATCTCTCCATATGTATATATAAATCCAATAAAAACATAAAAAAAGGCAATCACAAATGACATACACCATGGTCCATGGCGGCCACTAGGATGGGACATGGCCCATTGTGATGCAAAGGGCAGACTGGGACAAACAGGCTAGAACCGGCTCTTTCACTTGCCTCTACTCCTGCAGCCTATTGTTCCTACCTTGACTGCACTTCTCTTTTTGTATCTAGTAGTGGTAGAACCAGAATACAAAGGATTCAAACACTACTACTCTAACCCAAATTCATCTCAATTTCCCTCATTTCGCACAAAATTCTAGCACAATTTGTATATAGAGGACCCTGCAGTGTACACAAGCCTCCAAGCACATCATTTCAGAAGGCAGGTTTAAATGGAATGTGTCCAATCCAACATGCGTTCACTACACATGATTCAAACAAGCAACATACAAGGAGATGTGGAAATTACCCGCATAAGGAATTTGGCTTGTTTCCAGCCAATTTGGGAGCACACATGGTAGGAGGGGGAATTCAGGTACATCCAGTCTAGAACTGCCAGTAAGCTTCTTGTTAACCATGTCCACGCCGACAAGTTGGTCGCCGCAGACGAGGTAGACCACATTGGAGTTGAGTGGGTCAATGGCCCCAATCGCCGGCATCTCCTTCAAGGGTGCAAACTGGTTGCACTCGTCCATCCAAATGTGGAGAAATGCCACCTCGTGGTCCAGCGTCCAGGAGCTGCCCCCATCGTCGAGCGAGAAGGAACTGATCACAAAAGGCTTCTCCTTGGACACCTCGACGTAGCGCATCTTCCCCTCGCTGACCCCCATGCGCCGGTATCTGCCAAGTTTCCTCGTTAGCACCATGCCCTCCAGGTCAGGCAGCACGCTTCCTCTGGGCAGCTCGGTGAAGCAGAGCTCCGGGCGGTCGCTGAGAGGATCCACCGAGACGGCGCCCCAGCTCTCGTCGACCCACCACAGCCGGCCGCCGAAAGCCACCACGGCGTTGCCGATGGCCATCCGCCGCCCAGCTGCTGGCAAAGGGGATGGCAAGCCCACCAACTTTTCCCACTTCCCTGTCTCGGACAGAAACCGGCGCATGACGAATCCCCCTTCGTCCTGGCCCCCGTCTCCGAGAGAGAACATCTCAGCCACCGCGTACCGGGCAGGCGGTCCTTGGCCGGCTTCGGCTTGGGTGAGGAGGCCGAGGTGGTGGTACATGGTTGTCCTCTTGGTGCCGTCGAGGTCCGGGAGGCGGTACAGCTCGCCGCTGAGCGGGTTGCAGATGAAGCGCGAGCCTTCGGGATTGATGTCCATGTCCGCCAAGGACAGGCCGAGCAGCGCAGAAGCTAGGGAGGATTCTTCGTCGTCGTCGCCGGCGATGGCGGGGATGTCGTAGCGGGCTTCCCAAAAGCGCACCAGGAGGAAGCCGTCGCTGCTTATGGCGCCGACTTGGCCCGAGACGAAGCCGTACTTGCCGGTCTTGGGGTCGGGGAGAGGGCGAGGGTGGACGAAGTGGGCGGGGACGGTGAGGTTGGTGACGAACGGGGGCTCGTCGAGGTGGAAGGACGCGCCCGGCGCCGGCGCCCCTGACTCGTCCACCGACGTGAGCTGGACCAGGGCCCACGGCGGACGCGGGCGCGACGCGGCCGTGGAGAGGGAGCGGCGGAGGCCGCCGGCGACGGCACCGGACAGGCGGCGGAGCATCTTGGCGAGGATGCGGCGATTTGGGACTGGAAGAGGGTTTGGGTGTTAATTTGGAGAGCGAGTGGTGTTGCAGTGGAGTTGGTTCACGCGACAGAAATGCTAGACCTGTGCACAAGAGTGTCGTGAGCTTGGTCCACGTACATTTTCTTTCTTCTTCCTTTTTCTTTTTGACCCGGCCGGCTGTATGTTTGAAACTTGGAATTCCCTCAAAAGCGTCTCCTAATTTTTTTATGATTTTATTTAAAATAAATAAATATGTTTGAAAGCATATTCTCCAAATTTTAAATGTTAACAAACAACAAAGTAAATAAAAGTTGGGCTAGATCAAGGCGTCGGCGTAGTTGATGCCTCTCCTTTGAGCCTTCATAAATGCTCTACAAGATCGTATTGCAACTGAGCGTGAACATTGTTGTCACTAGCAGGTAGGAACCCACACAGCTAAGGTGGCCGACGATTTAAGCGGCGGTGGAGAGGTGGGAGGCGACGGACATGACGCACGACGCGAAAGAAAAGCGCAAAGCAACGGTATCAGCTATGGCCGCTAGCAGGTAAGAATCCACACGCGTTTTTGTTTTGTTCGGCGTCCTCTGTGTAGCGAGGATGGACTCAGGACGTTGGATACTGTATTGAGACGCGCCAGATGAAAATAGGATTTAGGGAACGCGGCTAGGGAAGTTCAAACGTTATACGCTCCCTAAATCCTTTTGGGGAACGATTTGAGACGCGATTGGAGACGCTTTGATGAGTAGATTTGTAAGTTGTTTCATTTGAGTATAAAAATGGTGGCTAAAGTGATATGCTTAGAGCCCAAATTAAATCGGATTTGCTATTGACAAGTCGGTTGGATTTTTTCTCTGTCCCACCGAAAGCTTTTTTGTTCTGAAATATTATTGGTGGATATTCGTTTGTATGTATTTTTTAGAAACATGTCATTTTTTCCATATAGGTGCATCTTAAATTTACATGTCATCTTAAATTTATAGCTGCATCTTAAATTTTTCCATATATGGCTTTACAGAAGATGCTTTGCGGGAGGCAAGCTACTTTTCTTTTGGTTTTCCTTTTTGTGGTAGCTTTATAGGCTAATTTTTTATTTTCTTTATTCTGGTTAGTGTTTAAATACTAAGTTCAACCCATTGAGATGTTAAGATATGCTTACAAATGTTAAGGTTGCCGTTTTCTGCGAGCTGATGTTTATGGTAAAAAGATCATCGGAAATTCACATAACTTGAAATGAGAAATGCTAAAATGCATATTGTTGTCCTTTGCGTTACAGAGCCAGAATTCAATTAGGCCCAGGGCCATTACGTTGCTGTTTATCATAAAAATTACCAAAATTATGTGATTTACCAAAATTACCAGGTAAGAGCGGAAATCTTCAAATCAACAAAATAAGAAGGGAAAATGTCCTACGCCCCGGGCCAGCCCAGGCAGACCTGGATGTAGGATTTTTTTTTCCCTTATATCAGATTGCCTCTGCCCCAATCAACATGCGGATAAGCAATGCACCGATACTATCTGACAAATAGTTTCCAGATTTTGATGGTTCGAACTTCAAAAAAAGGACCATGAGCGCACAGCGAGGCTGATGAGAACTAAACATTACGAGGTGGAACAATATTTTGCAGAGGAGACGGTCATGATTCTTGCAAGTGCATTTTTTGATTGTTCCATCCTAATTGACGACAAAATGCTGTCAGTCTATTCAGCAGGTGAGCACTTAAGTCAAATCCAAAAAAAATATAAAAACATCCATGCATTTTTTTTTTTTTTTTGCCAAAAGAAAGGTTCAGGGAGCATATCAGCAAATGGAACAGGCCCAAAATTGTCCCAGAATTTCTTCAAAATGGAGTTCCTATCTTTCAGTGCCACCATCAACCAACTTGTTGGTCAATCTTAAGAAACCTGCAAGGCAAAAGAGTAGAATCAGTAAACAAAAATACCTGAAGATATTCTCAGATGCTTTTCTAAAATGCTAGTTGGACAGCAAGTCAGCAATATTTGTATGTCTGTTTCGTAAATCTCAAATGCAGCAAAAATCTAAGCCAAATTAATGTTACTGCCCATTGTTGGATAAAATAAACAGTTAGGTTACTTGATACAGAGTAAGATACACTAGCAAACAACATACTACCTCTGTCCATAAATATATTATGAAGACACTATTTACTGTATTGATACATCCATATTTAGACAAATTTAAGACATCTATTTATGGACCAAAGGAGTACTTCACTTCAATCTTGATTTGGTCGTAAAAGTTCATGATAGTGACTAGCGACAGAATAAAGCTTATCAATGCCAATCTTAGAAGAAAAAAAAAGCTTATCAATGTGAAAAAGGTAAGGTATCCTTTTTTTTTAGCCTTTTCCTGATTTTATGTATGGGATTATTGGGATAAGTCAGGCCAGGTAGTTCAGAATACTTCTGTACCAAGCATTAAAGACTGATGAGCAAAGAGCACATTCAAGCAGCATGCATTATTTTTCTAACAAATGTAGCATGCTTGAAGAAAATAAACTATTCAATGATGCAATCTGCCACAGTTTGAGTAGAAATACGACGCCATCATATTCTGGCAGCCATATGTAACTCAACACGATTCGAGTAAAAAGAGTTGGAATAAAGGACAACAGTAATATTGCAGTATAAATGTTTGACAATCATTCTCGAACTTTTTTTGGACAGTTAAGATAACCAGTTCAATAATGACCTAGAAAAATGACAAACAGTCCAAAACTACTTTTTTTCGCGAATCAATAGTCGAAAACTACTTGTTCAAGCACATATTACACGGGCGGTATAAGAGGAATGCAGAACCATGAAACGAGAACCAATATCGAACGGAACAAGAAGGTTACCCAAACAAGAAAGAGCTACTCAAGAGAAAATATCACAGATAAGTTAGCGTGATCTCAATTTTCCAGTCTCTATCTACACGAACCAGCATATCTGTGAAGTCTTCCTTTTGCATTTGGTGTTCTTGCTTGAAGGGGTTCCTTCAGTTATGTTACAGATGCAAGAACTTTAAAAATAATGACACAGAATAAGAGCAGTCTTATGTGTGTTAACTATGGCAAAAAAATGAGTTGGGAAACACATTCTAGACATTTAAAAGGGTACTTGTATTGATGCACGTTGATAATAATAATTAAATAAGCAAATGCATTTTTACATGACAGATAATCCAATACCAACGCAATAAACAAAATACATCAGATTGCCTAGTAATACCAAATCCACCGCTGATATTCTACAAAACAAAGCTAATAATGGTCGATTCACTTCAGAAATGCATGAGCCCATGTGCAATTAATAATTAAGTCTAACAAGTATTTTAGCTTTCGCACTGATTAATGGATTACTCTCCCTTCAGAAACTTCAGTACAATTACAGTTGGTCTACCAGCAAAATAGTCCATGCTAGACAATCTGCGGAAAATCCTCGAACATCTTCACAGATACTTTTGTTGATAAAGTACTTGCTAATAATTCAAGTTTGATGATAAGAGTCAATTTACAGTATGCTCACTTGGTAAAAAGTAGTACATAAATCAGTTCACTCTTTATTAGGTGATAACATTTCAGGATAGTAATTAGTGAAGGACAAAATCTTATCATGGTGAAAAGGCAAGCCAGGTATTTGAGTAGAACAGAGTCAACAGATCATGTAATAACCCTATCACTGAAGACAGTAGGAGAAAAACATATTCAAGCAGCATTCTTTTTTTCTCCATTCCGCTGAAAAAAATGTAGCATGTCGACATGCAACAGTTAAAGTATACAATCCATAAATGAGAAACCTGTCATATATTTTCCCACAGCCATATGTAAATAAAAATAATACAACTAAAAGAGTTCAAATTAAGGATGCCAATAGTATTGTAACATAAGCTGGACAATTAAGATAACTAGCTCAACATAGTGACTTGGAAGTTGGAGACATGACCAAAGCTACATGTTTCTTCAAGTAACACATTGCACAAGCCGCACAAGAGAAATGCATAATCACGAATACAAGAAAAAATGGGACATATCCAATATCGGATGAACAAGAAGAGTACCTAAAAAAAAGAGTTAAGAGAAAGTACCACAGATAAGTTAGCTGGCACACTTCATTTTTTCTGATCTCTGTCTGCACGAACCAGCATGCCTGCCAAAGTGTTCCTTTTGTAACTCGTCTTCTTGCTCGAAAGGGCTCCTTCAATTATTTTATATGTAAATTATAAGCAAAAAATGACACAGAAGGAGAGACATATATGTTCCTTAGTTATAGCAAGAAATGAATTTACAAAGAGTACCCCTTTATAAACAGTTAGGCATTTAACAGGACAATTGCATAGGTATACGTTGGCAAAATGAGCACAACACTTTTTGCATCACAACAAATATCAGAATCTCATAGAAATACAAAAAAATAAAATTCAGATCTTTTGGCAATGCCAAATACCTCAGAAGTCTATAAGCCTATGGACAACAAAAGCCTCCACAACATTTAAGATAGCACCGAAACTTCAATTCAAATGCAGTTGGTTTATATCGGCGAAACAATTCATGCTAGGCACATGGTCCCAAGCACATGATTTCAAAAGCAACATAAACAGTACATCTGCAATCTGAGGGCTTTATTAAATGTATCAAACTTACTGCCAATAACGGTCAAGTTATTTCAGAAGTTTATGAGACTATGGTTATATAAGTCTCCACAATATTTAAGATACCACTGATGATAAATAAATCACTCATTTCAGAAACTTCAATATAAATACAATTGGTTCTATCAACAAAACATTTCATGCTATGCACAAGGTTCCATGCACATGATTTTAAAGTCAATGCAAACAAATATATGTGCAATCTAAAAGTTATACCAGGGCAAAGATGAGGGCTTTTAATATCCAAGGTATCAAGCTTGCTGCCAATAACAGTAAAGTTATTCCAGAAGTCTATGTGAGCCTATGGTAACAAAAGTCTCCATAGCATTTGAGTTACCACTAATGATAGACGAAACATTCGTTCAAGAAACTTCAATACAACTACAATTGGTTTCTATCAACAAAATAATTTATGCTATGCACAAGGTTCCAAGCACATGATTTAAAAATTTAAGATATCACTGATAAAGGATGGATCACTTTTTTCAGGAACTTGAATACACATACAGTTGGTTTGTATCAACAAAATAAATTCATGCTATGCACAGAAATTTAAATAAATGCATATGAACCCTAACAGTTATAACAGGGCAAACACGAGCGCCTCAATATCCAAATCCAATGTATCATAGAAGCGTACTAAAGAATCATATATACCTGCACAAGGGATATGGCTTGATTCAAGCCATGTCGGGAGCATGCAGGGCACAAGGAAACCAGAGGGGCACAAGGTTTGACACCCGATTCTTTCTGGAAGAAAAAACCCTCCCAAGTTTTTCCCCTTAGCCATGTCCAGAACAAGAACAATGCGAGGGCCATAGTTGAGGTACACAAAGTTGGCATTGAATGGATCGATAGCAGCAATGCAGGGTATGTTGTGTTCCAGCCCTTCGAAACCTTGGGGCAAGATTGAGGTAGCTTTTATCTTGTAATCCAGCGTCCAGCAGCGGCCCTCTTGGTCGAGCGAAAACGAGCTGACCACGAATGGATTCCTGGTGTTGGACACCTCGACGTAGCGCAGCTTCCCCTCACTGACCCCCACACGCCGGTACCTGCCCAGCGTGGAGGTCCCCGCCATGCCAGCCAGGTCAGGCAGCACGCTGCCCTGGGGCAGCTCGACGAAGCGGTGCTCCGGCTGGTCGCTGAACGGGTCGACGGAGCAGACGCCCCATCTCACGTCGGCCCACCAAAGCCGGCCGCCGAAGGCCACCACCTCGTGCTTCAGGTCGATGCACATTTTCCGCCCTGCCGGGACAGTGGACGGCCCGACCAGCTCCTTCTCGTCCCACGCCCCTGTTTCCGACAGGAACCGGCGCACGACTCTGCGGCTCCCCAGTTCCCCGCACCCGCCGCGGCTGAGCTGAGCGACCACGTATCTGTCAGGCGGGCCGTGGGAGCCGTCGGAGGAGTCGGTGAGCAGGCCGAAGGGCGTGCCCATCTTTGCGACGGCCATGCCCGGGGCAGGGAGGCGGAACAGCTGGCCGCTGAGAGGGTTGCAGACGAAGCGCGACGCGTCCGGCTCGACGGGGCCGCCGGCCGCGTAGAACTCGTATAGCCAGCTGTGGCGGAACTGGCGGGCGTCGTCGAAGTCGAGGAGGAGAAGGCCGTCGGAGCTCGCGGCGCGGACGGTGCCGCCGAGGAAGCCCGTGGCGTCCCCGTCGGGGTCGACGAGGTGGGCAGGGACGGAGAGCTGCGTGACCAACGAGGCTTCGAAGTGGTCGAGGGACGCGCGCGCGCCCGGTAGCGGCGGCGGTGCCCCTGACTCCTTCAGCGCCGGCCTGTTGTAGAGCATGGTCCACGGAGGGTGAGAGGGCGAGGGCGAGGGCGAGGCCGCCGTGCAGAGGGAGCGGCGCAGGGACACCGGGACGACGGCGGCGAGGCGTCGGAGCAGGAGGGGCATTTTGCTTTGGAGGAGCCGATGATACGGTGGTGGGTGTAGATTCCGGGAGTGGCGATGGCCGATGGATTATTAGGGGAAAAGGAGGGTTTTGGGCGCACAAGGACTCGGTCCATGCTGATCTGTAAGCTTCTGCCAAAAGGAGGGGCCTTGTCGTCGAGTCACCCGAGAAGACGACAGGAGAAGGTGACTTCATCAAAATTCATCAAAGTTCATCAAAGTTCATTGACGCCTGTTTCTTTTTCTTTTTGCGAATGAGTTAAATACACCACTAGTCCTAATAGTTGTACTCTACGTGCAATTTAGAGCATCTCCACGTTTGGCCCCCAAGTTTTAGCTGGACAAAAATGTTTTCCGCCTCAAAGCCCATTTTGTCCGGCGCGCCCGATACGGTGTCCGGCGCCCGAGCCGTCGTCCCACGGGGACGCACCGGGACGCCGGACACAACGAACGAGGCGAACCGACGCGGGGCCGACTAGTCGGGCTCAATGAAAAATCGTCTCCCATTCCCGCCAAATCCCGCCTCTCGCCATATCGCGCCTATCCCGCCGCGCATTTCTGGCCTCCCAACACATATCCCGCCGCCGATTCATTTCTCCTATCCCGCCGATTTGTTTCTCCCTCCCGCCGTCCACCCGCCGCCGCTACCCTCTCCCGCCGCCGCTACCTTCTCCCCATTCCATGGCGCCGCCGATAGCCCCCAAAAGATGGCCAAGAAAGCGGCCAAGAAGCCGTCGGGCAATGCGACGAAAGGGGCGAAAGCGCCGTTCGCGAAAGGCGTCGCCCCGAAGAAGAAGCCGAAGGATGGACCGATGATCGGTGGCATCAAGACTGTCTACGCCGAAGATGTCGACGGCGGAGCGGAAAGGACGGAGGCGGCGGCGAGGAGAAGGCTCGGCGGCGCGCCACCAGCACATAATGGCCGGGTGTATCGCCGCCACCAACGCGAGCCCATATAGCACGAACGTGCCGGTGTACGTTCCGGAGTCTTCTCTCCGTCGTCATCCGCCTTCTACAACGACGGCCCTCCGACACTCCCGGTGCGTGACGCCTAACTTGTCGCCCCACTACCAGGATGCGCTGCCGCATGGCGGCTTCAACCCCAACAACCTCTACTCCCCGGCGTATGATACGTCCAAAACGTATCTACTTTCCCGAACACTTTTGCGATTGTTTTGCCTCTAATTTGTGTATTTTGGATGCAACACGACTAACGCTGTTTTCAGAAGTTCAGTGTCTCGTTTTTGTGCGAAATTCAACTTTCGGAAAAACCTCGGAATTTATGCGGAAGGTCCTATTTTCCCAGAATACTTACGAAGCCGAAGGGCAAGTGGGGGCTCGAGGGCCCCACACACTAGGCCGGCGCGGCCAGAGGCCCACGCGGCCCTAGTGTGTGGCGGCCTCGTCGGCCCCGACGCCCTCCTTCGGACTACTTATTGCCTTCGACCTAAAAACGCACGGAGGAAGTCGAAGTCGCCAGAAACCCTCCAAACGCCGCCACATCGCGAAACTCCGTCTCGGGAGCCAAGTCTCCGTTCACTCCGGGACGGGGAATTGGAGGAGATCATCGCCATCATCACCACCGACGCCTCTCCATCGACCAGCCATGTTTCCCCCATCCATGTGTGAGTAATTCCCCCGCTGTAGGCTGAAGGGGATGGTAGGGATTGGATGAGATTGGTCATGTAATAGTATAAGATTGTTAGGGCATAGTGCCTAGTGTCCGTAATTGGTACTTTGATGATATTGTTGCAACTTGTTATGCTTAATGCTTGTCACTAGGGCCCGAGTGCCATGATCTCAGATCTGAACATGTTATTATTTCATCATGATATTCATTGTTTATGGTCTCACCTGCAAGTTGTATACACATGTCGCTGTCCGGAACCAATGGCCCCGAAGTGACAGAAATCGGGACAACCGGAGGGGATGGTAGTGATGTGAGGATCACATGTGTTCACGGAGTGTTAATGCTTTGCTCCGTACTCTATTAAAAGGAGTACCTTAATATCCAGTAGATTCCCTTGAGGCCTGCCACCGGCGGTAGGACAAAAGATGTTGTGCAAGTTTCTCATGCAGCACGACTATAATTGGAACACATGCCTATTGATTGCTTTGTACTTAGACACCGTTTTATTATTATCTGCAAATGCCCTACTTGATTGTTACATGAGTTTCTCTCATCCATGCAACGCCCGTTATCCGTCCCCGTGCCTACAGTACTTTAATCCTGCTGTTCACTATAATCACTACTGTTGTCTCTCACTCACGTTATTTCACTATCGCTATCGCTATAAAGCTGACTACCGATAAACTCTTGCGAGCAAGTTCTGTTTCAGTGTGCACTGAATTGACAACTCCGTTAAGACTTTCAAGTATTCTTTGTCTCCCCTTGTGTCGAATAAATAAATTGGGTTTTACTCGAAGACTGCGCGATCCCCTATACTTGTGGGTCATCAAGATTTTGCCGGGAGCATAGCTTTATTTGGAAGTTCACTTGGATTGATATTGTTCGCTGCAAATTCTCCATCATGGGTAAACCTCGCGATCCTAAAGTCACCATATTACCATCCACTACAAGAAAAGGTACAACTCTGAGTACCTCTGCTGCTCTTGATTCACCATCTGTGATTGATAAACTTGTTTCACCACCACATGCCTCACATGCTGGTACTTCTGCTAGATCTGAAAATTCTTATAATATTGATGATGCTTCTGTGCTTGATGATAGTGGTTCATTGGGATCTTTTCTAGATGCTACAATTGCTAGGTCTAGACAAATTGAAAATACTGAAACTCCTAATGCTAATACACCTGTTAATTCACCTGAACTTGATTATTCTAGTGATGATCCTGATGAAGATTATGTGGAGCTTAATGATGATTTTATTAATAGATGCAATGCTACTACTGATGCAAGCAAAATTAAAAAGTTTCTCACACAATATACTGTTAGACATAAGTTATCTCCGATCCTAAATTTGCCCATCTCCTATATGCATTAAGGATAAAGATTATGATTTTTCTCTTGATCTATCTCATATAGCTATTGTAGAGAAAGCACCCTTTTGTGGTACTGAAAAAGAAAGTGCTGTAGAACACATGATTGAACTTTCTTCTATGAGTAGTTTGTTTTCTGATGATGTCAAGATGCGTACTTATTTTTTCGCTAAATTTTTTCCTTTCTCATTAAAGGATGATGCTAAAACTTGGTATAATAATTTGCCTCTTGGTTCTATTAAAAGTCCAACTGATTTGCGTGATGTTTTCTTTCGAAAATACTTTCCTGCTAGTGCTCAACATGTTGCTTTACAGAAAATTTATAGATTTGACCAGGGAGATGAAGAGAAATTACCAGAGGCTTGGGCAAGATTTTGTTCTCTTATCAGAGCTCGACCTAGACATGATTTAGAAAAGAATGATCTACTTGATATATTTTATAGTGGACTAACCATCGAGTCTAGGGCATATTTGGATAGTTGTGCTGGTTGTGTTTTCAGGAAAAGAACTCCAGACGAAGCTGAAGAATTATTGGCTAAAATAGGCCGGAATCATGATGATTGGACAATGTCTGAACCAATTCCAACGCCAATATTGAAGAAGAGGGGTATGATTAAATTAAATGATGAAGATATGAGGGAAGCCAAGAAGTCTCTCAAGGAGAAATGTATTAAATCTGAAGATGTGAAGAATCTACCTCCCATAGAAGATATATGTGAGATAATTCCCCCTTCATCCATGATTGAGGTAAACTCCTTCAACGCTTTACTAGGGAAGATATTCCGTATTCAAAACCTCCTGCGCAATGCTTAGATGAGTTTGATAATTATATTGTTAAGCAAGAAAATTTTAATATGAGAGTAGAGAATCATCTAATGGAAAATTCTCAAGCTATTAGCAATTTGCATGATATTGTGGAGAGAACCTCCAATGATGTTAAGATGCTTGTCAAACATTTTCAAATGGTTCAAACTCAAATTGATCAACTCACTAAAGTGCAAAATGACTTATTAAAAAATAATTCTAAAGAGAAACATGCTTATGAAGTAACAACTAGAGGTGGTGTCTCTACCCAGGATCCTCTATATCCTGAAGGGCATCCCAAAAGAATTAAACAAGATTCTCAACGCATTGAACCTAGTGCTCGTTCTAAGAAAAAGAAGAAGAAACATAAAAATGTTGTAGAATCCTCTGAGCCTGTTAATAATCCTAATAGTATTTCTATTTCTGATGCTGAAAAAGAAAGTAATGAACATGATAAAGATAATAATAAGAATGATGTTTCGATAAAGAAGAAGTTGAAGATGAACCTGAAAAGCAAGATAAAAATAAAAGTATACTAAAGAAGATTTTATTGCTCAAAAACATGGTAATGAAAGGGAACCTTGGGTGCAAAAGCAAATGCCTTTTCCCTAAGAAACTAAAATCAAAGGAAGAAGAACACTATAATAAATTTTGTGATTGGATGAAACCTTTATTCTTGCAAATCCCTTTGACTGATGCTATTAAATTGCCTCCTTATTCAAAGTATATGAAATATATTGTTACTAACAAAAGGAAAATCCCCAATGAGGAAATTTCCACTATGCTTGCTAATTACTCTTTCAATGGCAAAGTTCCAAAGAAGTTGGGCGGTAAAAACCCACCGGCGCCGCCTTGTCAACACCGTAGAGCGGGAAGAGCCTAGAGCTGCGGCTGGGAGACCCCTCGAGCAACGGCCCGCAATGCTCTTCGGTCACACGCGGCGTTGCGAAGTGCAGGGCGTGCCACCGACCTATACCTGTCGGGAAGGTGATGAGGATGCCTCGCTTAGTTTCTGCAGGGCATACATGTAAACGTTAAATACGAGCCTCGATCGGCTCGGTTATCTGTGAATCGGCTCAAAGAGCCGATCCACCCATGATCCGTACGGGTGCACGGATACTTGGTGGTCCTGCTTGATCAATGAAGTGATGAGATACGACGATTTAGGGTTTTCACCGCATAATCGGATCATCCTACTCTAGGTTGGGCCTTGCGGCCACGCACGGTGCTCGTAAGCGATCCTAAACAAGGCCAAAAAACCAACATGAAGTTGATCCTAGGAACATCCCGTTTAGGACTTGCGAACGCCACCCTACGTGCCACTGGATCCTCCCCCTTTGTAAGGCCTAACTATTGCAGATATTAAACTAATCCTTGTAGAACAAGGAGTAATCGTAACGGATCAGATCTACTAAATAATGATCAAGCGGGGTGCCGCCCCCACACGAGATAGGCGTGAGGGCGGCTAGATATGCAAGGGTTGCACTACGTAAGCATGCTTAAACGAAGAACAATGCTAACCCTAACACATCTAATGATAACTACGTTGCTCGCCATCAAAAACGCTTCAGTACGAGCAACGCATGGAACAACGTGGGGCTTGTGCTGCCTAGATCGCAAGATGCGATCTAGCATGTCGCTTACCTGATAGAAACCCTCGAGACGAAGGAGTTGGCGATGCGCCGAGATTGGTTTGTTTTGGGGTTGAACGTGAGTTGTTGTTTATTCCATAAACCCTAGATACATATTTATAGTCCAGGGGACTTTCTAATGTGGGCATGCACCAAACCGTGCACGGGTAAAACTCTAACTTCTAAACTAAGATGCGATCTAATATGTTACAGATACACGGGCAATTTAGCCCAACTTGGTATAAAAGGCCGATTCACGTATTTCTTCCATGTATATATCTTCAAACCCATCTTGATCGCGGCCCACCTCTGACTCGGTCAAATGATAACACATGCCCCCTGGTTTTGGAAATGACATTTCCAAAATCATTACGCTTTCTTTCGTCGGGTCATGTTGTGGCAGAGCAGAAACCTGCCGCAGAATCCTTCATCATGATGCCTTGCCCCTTCCGCTTCCACTTCTCGCGTGGCCTGCGAAATTTTTCTGTTGGGCACCACTTCCTCGGAGACTGTTGTAGCACTGAATCTCCCTCATATCCCCTTTTATCTGGTTTCTCAGTGACCTTTATAGCCCTGCTTTGTCCCTTTGAAGAAGATTATGATGGAGGGCCAGCCGATGACGTCTCAATCAGCTTCTTAAGAACAGAGTATCTACCAACTCCGTTGCCCCCCGAGCCTTAGTCAAGGCGAGAACAGCGGCGAGCCAGCCAAATGGTCCACCATCGGTCTCCACATCGCAATGCAGCGCCAGCCGATTCGAACAAAATCGGCTTCCCAGAGCAAAAAGCCTTCAGGGTGAGCTGTCCCCCTGAACCATCATCTTGGCAGACTGATGCAACTTACCCTTGACGATCTGCATGTTCATGCTGTTCTTGTTGTCGATCAGGGTTGTGATCCTTCAAACTTGCCAAAAGGAGTTGGAGGTCCTTGAAGAGAGGATCTGCGTCCAAACACTTCCATTGAAGAGTTCATCCAATAGAGCCTCTCCATGTAACTTGATAACTGCTTCATGTAATCCTGGAGCACCAACTCTGTTGGAAGGACGAGCACCATGTTTGAGCCAGCCGATGTCTCATCATCGGCTTTCCTTTGCTTGGGGCGCCACTCAACTGGGTACTCTGAATGCCTTGTGTATATCTTCCGATATTGTCAACATAAAGTAATATAACGAGTGCAATATGCAAGTATGTAGGAATCAATGCACAGTTAACACAAGTGTTTGCCTTTTTTAGATAGAAGTAAATGGGTAAACTGACTCAACAATAAAAGTAGAAGAAAGGCCCTTCGCAGAGGGAAGCAGGGATTAAATCATGTGCTAGAGCTTTTTAAGTTTTGAAATCAAATAGAGAGTATAAAAGTAAAGTTTTGAGAGGTGTTTGTTGTTGTCAACGACTGATAGTGGGTACTCTAACTACCTCATCAACCAGACTTTCAAGAGCGGCTCCCATGAAGGACGTTCTCTCTACCAGCAAGGTAGATCATCCCTCTTCTCTTTTGTCTACACATGTACTTTAGTTTAGTTTTTTTAGATGACACTCCTCCCAACCTTTGCTTTCTCAAGCCATGGCTAACCGAATCCTCGGGTGCCTTCCAACAATCACATACCGTGAAGGAGTGTCTATTTTCAAAATGAAGTTGCTTACTGATGAATCAAAGCAAAACATGTGAAGAGAATTATTAATGCAAGTTAATTAATAGGGGCTGGGAACCCCGTTGCCAGCTCTTTTTGCAAAGTTATTGGATAAGCGGATGAAGCCACTAGTCCATTGTGAAAGTCTGTCAAAAGTAAATGACAAGATCGAAAGATAAAACACCACATACTTCCTCATGAGCTATAAAACATTGACACAAATAAGAGATAATAGCTTTTGAATTGTTTAAAGGTAGCACATGAAGTATTTGCTTGGAATGGCAGAAATACCATGTAGTAGGTGTATATGGTGGACACAAGTGGCATAGTGTTTGGCTCAAGGATTTTGGATGCATGAGAAGTATTCCCTCTCGATACAAGGTTTAGGCTAGCAAGGTTGTTTAAAGCAAACACAAGTATGAACCGGTACAGCAAAACTCACATAAAAGACATATTGAAAGCATTATAAGACTCTATACCGTCTTCATTGTTGTACCTTTTATCATTATATCGAAGCCGATCGCTTGAACCGGCCTCCTCTCCGTCCTTGCCATGTGTGCTTTTCCAGCTCTGAGCTTTGCTGGGGGAGCAGAGGAGTTCGGCTGGCTATATGCTCCTGTCGCCGACGTTCCTCTTGTCTTCGCCGGAGTCCCCGATGTTGTGGCCTGGTTTGTGAGTGCCCGTCACCACAATCCGGCACGTACATGCACGCGTATCCATGAGGGATCTCCTTAGGCGCCTCCATTAAGAACTGGTAGTCACTAGGGTCGCCACCAATCCTGTAGACGAGGAATGCGGTGTAGTCGGCACTTCGGCGGTGCTGCCAACGCATATGGCAGCGGGGGACTGGAATGGCAACTCTCCTTGATGAGTCCCGAGAGCTGGTCCCGACGGCGAGTGCTGGTGGCTCATGATCTCTTGGATCACGCGCAGAGCGACACGCTCCAACACGTTGACCAAGTTCTCGAGTGGCGGTGTAGCGAGTGAGCCACCGGGTAGTTGATCTCCTGCGCACCCGGTGCGTTCCTCCGACGGGGTTGAGAGGTCTATCCCATCGAGCGCACCTTGCGGTGAGAACCCCTTCCATCTGATGCCACCGGAACGGGTTCTCGAAAAGAGCCGATGAGGTCGGCTTCGAGGGTAGCCTTGATCTCGTTGTATTGCTTCTTGAGGTCGTCAGGCAGATCCCCGTAGGTGACCGGCGTGCCGTCCGCCATCTCGATGTAGATGGCGATGTGGTTGATGTAGAGATTGTCCCACCGGGTGCCAGAATGTGTTGACTGCCAAAACCCACCGGCGGGCGGCCTTGTCAACACGTAGAGCCGGAAGAGCCTAGAGCGGCGGGCTGAGACCCCTCCGAGCAACGGCCCGCAATGCTCTTCTGGTCACACGCGGCGTTGCGAAGTGCAGGCGTGCCACCTGACCTATACCTGGTCAGGTGATGAGGATGCCTCGCTTAGTTTCTGCAGGCATACATGTAAACGTTAAATACGAGCCTCGATCGGCTCTCGGGTTATCCTGTGAATCGGCTCAAAGAGCCGATCCACCCATGATCCGTACGGGGTGCACGGATACTTGGTGGTCCTGCTTGATCAAGATGAAGCTGATGAGATCTGACGATTTAGGGTTTTCACCGCATAATCGGATCATCCTACTCTAGGTTGGGCCTTGCGGCCACGCACGGTGCTCGTAAGCCGATCCTAAACAAGGCCAAAAAACCAACATGAAGTTGATCCTAGGAACATCCCGTTTAGGACTTGCGAACGCCACCCTACGTGCCTTTGGATCCTCCCCTTTGTAAGGCCTAACTATTGGAGATATTAAACTAATCCTTGTAGAACAAGGAGTAATCGTAACGGATCAGATCTACTAAATAATGATCAAGCGGGGTGCCGCCCCCACACAGATAGGCGTGAGGGCGGCTAGATATGCAAGGGTTGCACTACGTAAGCATGCTTAAACGAAGAACAATGCTAACCCTAACACATCTAATGATAACTACGTTGCTCGCCATCAAAAACTTGTACGAGCAACGCATGGAACAACGTGGGGCTTGTGCTGCCTAGATCGCAAGATGCGATCTAGGCACATCGCTTACCGATAGAAACCCTCGAGACGAAGGAGTTGGCGATGCGCGGATTGGTTTGTTTTGGGGTTGAACGTGAGTTGTTGTTTATTCCATAAACCCTAGATACATATTTATAGTCAGGGGACTTTCTAATGTGGGCATGCACCAAACCGTGCACGGGTAAAACTCTAACTTCTAAACTAAGATGCGATCTAATATGTTACAGATACACGGGCAATTTAGCCCAACTTGGTATAAAAGGCCGATTCACGTATTTCTTCCATGTATATATCTTCAAACCCATCTTGATCGCGGCCCACCTCTGACTCGGTCAAATTCTGGTGATAACAGCGACCCAGGTATACCTACTATTCCTTGTTCTATTAAGAATAATTATGTTAAAACTGCTCTATGTGACTTGGGAGCCGGTGTTAGTGTTATGCCTTTTCTCTTTATAAGAGACTTTACTTAGATAAGTTGATACCTACTGATATATCTTTGCAAATGGCTGATAAATCTACTGCTATTCATGTTGCTATATGTGAGGATGTTCATGTTCAAGTTACTAATAACTGCTTGATATTAACTGATTTTGTTGTGTTGGAAATGCCTGAAGATGATAATATGTCTATTATTCTTGGGAGACCTTTTCTTAATACCGCAGGGGCTGTTATTGATTGCAATAAAGGAAAGGTTACTTTCAATGTTGATGATAGAGAGCATACCGTCTATTTCCCCAAGAGGATTGATAAAGTATGTGGAGTTAATACTATTTCTAATGTGAGAACTATCAAAGTTGGAACTATCGATTGTCCTATATGTGAGCCTAAAGAAGGATATCAAAATCTTATGATTGGATCCATATCAATACAATTCAAGGTAACATGATTGATTTGAGGTTTATTTTTTCTTATGCTATGTAAAATTTATTTGGTGGCAAGACTTGATCAACCTTGTTAACAAATACTTTTTATATGCATAAAGGAGGTAAACAACATCTCTTTCTTCCTCCACTTGTTCTACTTGCTGTAGTACTTTTATTTTGTAAAGTTCCTTAGTCAATTAGAGATTTCAAAAAATTTCCTGGCCAGTAATAATAAACTTAATACCCATAAATGTGCATTTTTCAAAGTTTTCAAAATTTCACAAAAATTATACCGTTGGTCATATTTTTTGAAAATGCACCTGGGAGCACCTGGGGATGACCAGTGGGGCACCCCGGTGGCACCACACGGCGCGGCCGGCAAAGGCGCGCGACATAGGCATCCCGAATGGGCTGCCAAAGATAGTACCCGGGGTTTAATGAAGGCCCACTACCCGAATAAGAAGGTTCGAGAGCCCAAGATATATTAAGGAAAGTAGAGTTGTAATAGGAAGTCTTGTTTGTAATCTGGCGGGATGAGTTAGAAACCGTCCCGGACTGTAACTTGTACAAACGAAACCCTCGGCTCCACCTCTTATATAAAGAGGGTCGAGGGACGAGGAGATGATCGAATCATTGTTCACAAACCCTAGTTTTCATAATCGTCGAGTACTTTCCGGCTGAAACCTTCGAGATCTACTTGCCCTCTACTTCTAACTAAACCCTAGCCTATAACTCGTAGGCATTGACAAGTTAATCCCTTGTCAATTGGCGCCGTCTGTGGGAATTAGAGGCGTAAGGATCTGATCTCGATGGCACGTTCAAGGTCTTCGACATCGTCAACCGGAAGCAACACTATGGATCGAGGTAAACAGATCGCTGCTGGTCTTGTTGATTTTGTTCCTCACCCACCCTCCCGTTTGGATGCATATGCGTATCTGGCGGAGCCCATGGAGATGACGTTCGGAAGGTTTCACTTTCGCGTCGAGAAGGAAGGATCGTATCGTGTCGAAATTCCGATCTCATCGGGATCATCGGCGGTCGATTCCGATTTTTCAAGCCACACATCGTCAACCGAATCGGAAGAAGAAACTTCGGCAACACATTACGTCAGTACCAGAGCAAGAGAGAAACTCGCCAAGATCTTCAGCGACTCATCGTTTGAGTCATCTGCGGACTCATATATAAGCGATGGCTCAAGCGATGTCGATAGTTACGACTTCATCGACAAATCCATCACAGTGGGCAAGGTCTTCATCAATCTCAACAATGATGTCACCAAAGCCAGCACAGATCTGAGTACCAAATATCATCAGATTTACGCTATCGAAAATCAAGAAGAAACATCGGAGGCTTTCGACGATTTGGGTAATCCCTATGTCGATCCCTCAGATCTAAGGAGGGGTATGGGCACTAAATATGTCGGGCCCACACCACGTGTCAGAGTTCAACTTCCACAAGCAGCTTGGGATAGAGCCGCAAAAGCTCTAGAAGGTTTCGGAGCCAATGACGACAACGGCCACGGCTCAGGAACTGCAAGCTTATCAATATAGGCTCGCACGAGCTGCCAGAGAAATAGAAAAACAGACAGCTGAGTTGAACAGGAGAAAGGAGGCAGCTTGCATCCAGCGGGAGAAGGGCAGATCTAAGTCGACAATCTAGAGTTTCGGGTGATAGCCACAGAGAGGCTCGGAACAGAGGAAGATCAAGGTTACAACACATACCCGAAGGAGAAAGAGAGCACTTGATTCAAAACCTCGACATGTCCTTTATGTCGATAGACACAAGAGGAAACATTATCCCTAAGACACCAGTGGGTATATGGCGACACAAGCTTACATCCTCGCATCTAGGCCACCCCCAGGAGATCCAAGGGAAACATTATATAATATGGCGTTAGCAGGGGTTGGAGCTATGGGAACAGTGTTTGTATCAACGCCTCCCGAAGGAGCGGCAAGACAAAATAGTCCACGACCTGCGGCAGCAATAGCGGCAGTTCCTGAAGGACCAAGCGGAGCAAGAGACACAGGAGCACAAGCAAGGGTTGATAGAGCAAGGCAAAGCAGAAGGGATCATCGGCAATCCCCGGAGCTCAATGACGAGGATATGTGCGGCCTGCCATGCTTTACAAGAAGAGTACGAAAAACTCGAGTCCCTTCGGGATTTAAGTTGCCGATCACTTCAAAAAATTCGACGGCCTGCAAGATCCGGAGGATTGGCTAATTGACTACCTCGAGACGGTGAAGTTAACTGGAGGAACTAGGGCAACAGCCATGCAAAGTATTCAAGTGCACCTAAGTGGAGCCGCACGATCTTGGATCAAAAAGCTTCCGCCAGGATCTATCGACAGCTGGGAAAGTTTCGAGGACGTATTCGTCAAAAACTTCAGGTCCACGTGCAAAAAACCTGTCGTTAGAAGAGTTGAGAGCGTGTCGACAAAAGCCGGATGAGTCAATGAGAAAATACATCCAAAGGTGGAACATCATAAAAAACTCAGCAGAAAACATATCTGACGAGAGAGCAATAGAAGCGTTTGTCGCAGGAATTAGGCGTGGAGATTTTGTCGAGGACTTGGGAAGGACCAATCCAAAGACAGTATCGGCATTGATGGAGATAGCAAATAGATGGGCAGACGGAGAAGACGTTGTCCACAATAAACGACACAGGTCGCCAGAGGAGGACCGTGGTCGAAATTATCAATCGAGGCGACGATTTCCTCGGCAGTATTCAAACTATGACGCCCCAGGACAAATTTCGGCAGGATTTCGGACAAACACAGGGAGGAAACAACGAGAGATGACTATCGGAGAAGCAATGAGCAGCGACGATAATAGGGACGACTCCCGCAACAGACAAAATAGTGGGCCAAGGTTTCCAAGACCTTTCGTGTCACCCGAAGAAATGCTGAACGGACCGTGCCGGATGCACTTCTTCCTCGACAGCAACGGGAAAAGACAGTCGGGGCACTGCAGAAAGACTCGAAATTTTCAAGCAATGTTCGGATGTGCGAAAACGCTCACGCTCGAGCGGCACAGAGAAACCCTCGGGAGCCTAGGAGCGAAGTTCATTTACCGCCACCTCCCACGATCACAGACGACAATCGACATCAGCTCAGAATAGCGGCAGCACCTCCACCACCACCTTATGTCGATCCTAACTCAAACGGAGCGGTGTCGATGATCCAGAAAGGAAGGCCGTCCAACAGAACTCAAAAAGTAATCTCGAGACGGTGTTCATGGCGAGAAAAATGCCTCCACCAACAGTTGAGTACCTCAATTGGTCAGGGCAAGACATCGGCTTTACCATAGTAGATCATCCGCAGCAAGTTCCTCGACCGGGCGATCGCACTTATCACAGCGGTTATTGCGGGATTCGATGTTTCTCGAGTATTCATAGATGGTGGCAGCAGCTTAACCTTATGTATGCGGATACATTAAGGAAGATGAACATATCCTTAGCAAACTTGAAGCCAACGAACACAAGGTTCCACGGCATCACACCGGAGAAACCAAGTTACCCATTGGGAAGATCAACCTTGACGTTCGGTTTGGAACCCGAGAACTATAGAATTGAGAACGGAGTTTGAAGTCGTGGATTTTCCATCACAATACCACGCTTTGTTGGGACGACCAGCATATGCTAGATTTATGGCAGTACCACTATACGTACTTGTGGAGATTGCCCGGACCCAAAGGACCAATCACGGTCAAAGGAAGCTTCGCCCTGGCTGACAAATGCGACAAGGATTTCTATCGGTTATCGAAACTTTTGGGATGCAAGCTGAGTATTTGGCGTCGAAAAGTATGACTGATTACGACGTACTGGACGTTGGAAGGCCAAATAAAGAATCAACTTTCAATACGAGAGAAAAATTCTAAGGAGGTGCGATTCACAGACCGAAAAAAGACGACATCCATTGCAAACAACATGGATATCGCATAGGAAACGCTCGTCGAGTTCCTCCGTGAGACTGGGAAATCTTCGCATGGTGTCCAGTGATGCATGCCAGGAGTACCCAGGAACTTGCCGAGCACCACCTAAATTTGGATCCATCAGAGACCAATCAAACAACCTTTGCGGCGTTTCGAACCAAACCGCAGCTATCTTGTAAATCAATCGACTACAAGAAGCTGGTTTTATCAAAGAGATATTCACAGAAGCCACATGGGTAGCAAATCTGTGATGGTGCTAAAGAAAAACACTAAGGTCCTTCGCATGTGCGTCGACTTTACGTGCCTCAACAAACATTGTCCAAAGGATCACTTTCCCTCGAGGATCGATCAAATTATCGACTCCACGGCTGGATGCGAACGTCTTTCCTTCCGGACGCGTATTCGTTATAACCAGATCAGGTTGAAAGAAGAAGATGAAGTAAAGACCGCGTTTATCACACCTTACGGCGTGTTTTGCTACAGAACAATGCCTTTTGGTCTGAAAAATGCGGGAGCAACATACGAGAGGATGAATGTTTGGCGACACAGATTGGAAAAAATGTGCAAGTATATATCGACGATGTCGTCATAACATCAAAGAAGGGGACAACACTGATCGAGGATCTTAAGGAAACTTTCGACAACCTCAACAAATTTTGTCTGAAGTTGAACCCAACAAAGTGTTCCTTTGGCGTCCCAAGAGAACTCCTGGGATTTCTAGTCTCACGAGAGGGATTGAAGCAAATCCCGATAAAATACAAGCTATCGTAACAATGAGAAAGCCAACAAAGTTGAAAGAGATACAACAGCTAACGGGGCGAGTCGCAGCTTTGAGCAGATTCGCCAGGCTGGGAGAAAAAGCGTTACCATTTTACGCTCTGATAAAACAAGGAGACAAATTCCAGTGGAACGAGGAAGCCGACAGAGCCTTCGAAGATTTGAAGCGCAAAATCTCGACACCACCAATTTTGGTGGCGCCAAGGGACAAGGAACCTCTCCTGCTATATATCGCACGCCCCAAGTGGTAAGCACGGTGCTAGTTGTCGAAAGAGAAGAAGAGGAAGGAAAACTCCACGGAGTACAGACGGTATACTTTGTCAGCGAAGTTTTATCGCCATCAAAACAAAGGTACCCTCGGTACCAAAAGCTAGCATATGGAGTATTCACAACAGCACGAAATTGCGCCACTATTTTTCGGCACACCCGATCATAGTGGTCAATGAGGCTCCTTTGTCAAACATACTGAACAACCCAGAAGCTACGGGTCGTGTCTCCTTTGGGGAATAGAGCTTTCCCTCGGGACATCACGTATGAAAAAAGAAAAGCAATCAAGTCGCAAATTCTGCCGGACTTCATCGCAGAGTGGATGGAGTTACAAAACACAGGACCCCCAGACTTGTCGAGAACCTGGACCATGAATTTTGACGGGTCCAAGAGAGTAGAAGGAGCTGGTGCAGGAGTAATACTCATATCAAGGCGACAAATTGAAGTATATCCTTCGGATGACGTTCCCTAACGCGTCTAACAATGAAGGAATATGAAGCCCTCATACATGGGATGAAGATGGCGAAGGCATGCGGCGCAACTCGACTAAAAATCTTTGGCGACTCACAATTAGTGGCCCAGCAAGTTATGAATCAATGTGATGCGATCAATGATAGCATGGTCGCATACAAGGAGGTGTACAATGAACTCGAGAAGCTATTTGATGGATGCGAGGTAAACCACATCAGAGATTGAGCAACGATGAAGCCGACGACCTCGCAAACATCGGGTCGCAGTGCCTCCCAGTTCCGCCAGGAGTGTTTTGGGAAGAAATATCGGAGAGATCTACAAAACCAAAAAAGGTGCAGAAGAAAGAAAAAACTTCGACACCCCTCGCAGAAATCACGAAGGATGAAGATGAACAAGAACTTGTGATGATGGTACAGGTTCCTTGGATGCAAGCATATATATCATACATCCTTAGGAAAGAAATACCCGACGATCCAGTCGAAGCTAGGCGATTAATTCGACGGTCTAAAGCTTTCACGGTGATCAAAGGAGACGCTAGCGAAGTATTTCAGGTGTTACGCAAAGGTGTGTAACACCCGAAGAAGGAAGAGTAATGTGAAGGATGTGCACGAAGGAATATGCGGCCACCACGCAAGTAGTCGAGCCATCGCAGCCAAGGTTTTTCGGCAGGATTCTACTTGTTGAAGAATCGAGGACGCCAAAGAAATAGTAAGGACTTGCGATGCGTGTCAAAGGTTCGCCGCAAACCTCACTCTCAGACAGAACTAGCACCAATACCTTTGTCGTGGCCTTTTGCACAATGGGGACTCGATATGGTGGGCAAGTTACACAAATCATGGCCGGGAGGAAAGGAATACATGCTAGTAGCGTCGACAAATTTACAAAGTGGATAGAAGCGAAGCCGATAAATTCGCCATGGAGCATCCGCAGATAAATTCATAAAAGCCTCGTCTTCAGATTTGGAGTGCCTCATAGCATCGTCACGGACAATGGTAGTAATTTTACATCCAATGAATTCAAAGATTACGCAAAGAAGTGGGTATCAAGGCGCACTTTGTGTCGATTGCACATCCTCAAACCAACGGGCAGGTCGAGAAAGCCAATGGCATTATCGCAATGGCATCAAGAAACGCTGTTGGGACCACTCGAAAAAGCTCGACATACCTGGCCTGAAGAACTACCAAGTGTGTTGTGGAGTATCCGAACAACACCAAATACGCGACACAAGAAACTCCGTTTTTTCTGGTCCATGGTGCGGAAGCAGTACTACCAATAGAAATAGAGCACGACTCTCCGAGAGTCACAGCGTACAATGAAGAAGCTTCAAGGACAGCATTGGAAGACGACGTAGACGCACTTGACGAAGCTCGAGACGAAGTATTATCAAGGGTCACCAAATACCAACAGGACTTGAAGAATTATCACAGTCGATGTTTGCGGCCAAGATCCTTTCAAGTGGGAGATTTAGTTCTTCGGCTCACGCAAAATCATGAAAAACTCGAGTCACCATGGCTTGGTCCCTATATCGTCACGGAAGTAATCGGAGGAGGAGCATACAGGATAAAGGACAAGAAGACAGGGGTGGAGGAGCAAAACCCCTGGAACGTGGCGCAACTCAGGCGGTTCTACGCCTAGAGCTAAAAGATAGTCCTTGTAAAACTTCAATGTACTGAAACGCCCACGAGTTTTCAGACGCACTCTTTTCCTTTTTCGGGGCACCGAGTGGGGCCGGGAAAGGTTTTTAATGAGGCGGGCTCGTGGTGCTGCAATATAATAAAGATAGTGGAGATACACTTCTCATTTTTTCGACACGCTCGGGGGCTAAAAACGCCTAAGTCTCAAAACATATACAATATAGATTCATCGAAATATTTCGTCGTGGTATATTAATACCTCGCCAAATATAAAAATCGGAAGCCAGCAATCATAAATATAGCGTACACATCAAAAATCGCAAATGCTTTGGCCTAAGAACCTCGCAATATAAATACAGAAACTCGACATCAAAGATACTCGAAGATTGGCAATTCATTCAAGGGAGAAACAAAGATGTCTTATTACAGAAAAGATAGATTTCAAAGAGGAAAAAAAGTACAACCTTCGCCCAGTTAGGCTCGGGGGCTTCAACAACATAGAGGGCCTCGACAATATACAATAAATTCCTTTGGAAATATAAAAAAAGAGGAGGGAAATCAAAAAAGAGTGAGATACAAGGTTTCCAATATAATACAAGTCAGTTAAATCCCAAGATACTATCTACGGACAAGCCCCTGGTTGTTTTATGTTCAGCATACGAACCCTTGATAAAGAACTCTGAGTCCATCCGAAGAAGTTCATCTATCATCGATTCGGCCACGGGAGCTACCATCGCATCGATCGAGTCAATATCATTTTTTCGACGCGTCTTCTTGGCCAGACAACCAGCAACAATCTTCGTCAGGTCTAACTTTGGATAACAGATGTTTATCATAATCATGGCAAATCTCGCTCCAGCAGAGAGTTGAGCACGCACAAAGTTATGAATGCGGGGAGCATCTCTGAATACCTCTAGTAATTCAGGAAGAGTCTTTGGAACTTCATTCCGAGGAAATAAGTTTCTATAGACAAGGGTTAACGTCGTCGTGCAAAAACTGAGAAATTCGCGCACCTGGCAAGCACGGTCTTGGAACCTAACAATTTGTTGGGTTCGTTCAGGAGTGGCCCAGAACAAACAACCATGGTTAAGGGAGAGATCGATAAGACGATTTGTTCTCTCGTTTACTCTTTGATCTTCGGCAGCAGCATCAAGAACCGAGCCTATCAAACACCAAGGCAAAAGACTTGAAGGAAGGAACGGCAAAATAAAGAGAAGGCATCATGAGATCGCAAAAACGTACCCAACATATTTGTGCTAGCCTCCAGCATCAGCTCGAGCATATTATTTTCTCGGGTCCTAGCTTCTTTTGCTTCTAATACAGCAGCATCTGTAGCAGCTGTAGCTTCTTGGGCTTGATGAAGAGCAAATTTTTCTCGTTCGGAGGCTTTCCGAGATTGTTCCATCATGACCAAAGTTTGTTTCTTCATAGATTGAAGTTGTTGTCGAAGTTCGTGCAAATCTTCCGACAAATGTTTGCTTGATGAACTTTCGAGAGGATTATGGTCGACTAGTACTTTCTTCGAGAAGGAAGACGCAGGTGAAGCAGCGGCAGAGCAAGGAGTGGTCGTGTAATTATCAAATATTAACTGGAAAAGAAAGGCCCAGGATCAATGATAAGCTCGAAGAGGAATTTCATTACTTTCTAGAAAATTTACATGGACATCACAAAAGAAAGTTCTCCAGGACTAACAGAGTAATTGTCGCCAAGGCTAAAATGGCGACAAGAGCAAAAGAAAAGCAAAAACAAAGAGGCATGCAACTAGACCTCCGGCCTTGAGGAGCTAGGAGTCGAAGCTGGCTTGATCCCGAGATAGGCCAGGATTTTCTTCGTGTTGGGTTTCGCTGCCTTCATCAAAGATTTCCACCTTGATTGTTCTATCTGCTCAGTGTCGCCAACCTTCGCCCGGTCGATAGTTTGTTGGTATCGCAACCAGGAGTTTTCGGCAACCTTCATATTCTCATGACGCATCTTCAGTCCGAGGTCTTCTGATGAATTGAAAATCTTGGCAAGGGCAAGGAAAGTCGACGGCTCCTCTTTCTTCGGGAAGAAGTAGGGGAATAACGCCGACAAACCTGCACTAGCGTTTGCCACTCCTTCACGAATTTCGCGCCCATGAAACTCCAGAAGAGAAAGTGCGTCAAGGAGGGGATCATCGACGGGATTATCCAGATCAAAATCCTGGTTTGTTTGAGCTGCCACACGAGACAAAAACATTAGTCACAAACCAAGAAACAGGAAGTACAATAAAATAGAAAGGATCGATAATATTACTCAGTGTACGTCGACTTTGCGACTTCAGACGCTTGAGGATCCCTTGCTCACGAGCAGCTTGTGCAGCTTTTTGCTCGTCTAAAGCAGATTCAGCATCTTTGAGCCTTTTCTGCAGTTCCTCGACACTAGCAGCCTTTGCTTTGGCATCATCAGCCTCAGCTTTAGCTTCGCTAGCGACAAGTTCGGCTTTCTTGCGAGCCGCCTCACTTTGCTCCAGTTTTTGAGCAAGTGCGTCGGCACGCTTATTAGCTTCTGCAAGTTTTTCTATCAAGATAAAAAAAAGAGAGAAAAGATCAAAATCGCGACAAACAAATAGGAGCAAAATCCAGGAAGAATGGCAAATATAAAGGTTATTACCTTCGGTTCTGCTGGCATACTCGCGGTACCCAATAAATTGGGATCCGATGCGGATAAGATCTTTGATCATGGGCTGTTGAAGAAGAAGAACGCAGGAGAAAAAACATCGGCATTTAAAAAAAAGTGAGGGCCTAAAAAAGCAAAATAGAGGAAACATAGATATAGACAAACTTACATCATCCAAGAGTTGCGAAGAAGAACTGCTCAATTGAGGGGGAGGCTCAATGATCATTTCAACCCTTGCCCTTTTTGGTGAAGGGACAAGGGGGCTCGAAGGAGGAGTAGATGTGTCAACATTTTGTTGAGGAGGCGACGATTCTTCTCCTTCAACGGGCTTCTCCGAAATAACTAAAGTATGTGACGTGCTCGTCCGAGGAGCCACGTCACGAGTTGGTACATCTTCCTCGTCATCACTGCGAGTGAGGATCAATAGCATAAAAAGCAAGGCAAGAAACAACTTCAACTATAAAAAAAGGGGGAAGGGGAAATCAAGGCAACTTACGAACTGATGAGGGATGCAATATAAGGATCATAAGCTGCCTTCGGATGAGAAGGAACAACTTCTTCGGCTTTGGACGTGCCGGAATCTTCGGCATTACTCCTCTTCCTTTTCTTCTGTGGAGAAACGGCGGGAGGAGGAGATTGGACCGACGTAGTGTCTTCAGAAGATCCCGCAGATTTTCGAGAATCCACGGGATCATTCACGAAAGATGGAGCTTCTTGATTGTCGTCAGTAATAATGCCCATCTCTTCGACTTCTCCATCCTCAGGAAGAGGAGGAAGGGAAGTCATAGTAGGATGGTTCTGCAGAAAAATAGCGACAAAAGAAAAATTAGAGAGATATCAATACAATGAGTTGCAGGGAAAATTTGAAACAAGATAAAATTCGAGAAGACAAAATACCTCGGGAAGGGGATTGGTGGAGCTGTAAGGTTCCACGCGACAAGAGGAAGGAATAGGATCCCTCTTGCTCAGCAAAGTAATTCTTCGAATAAGCTTCTCCAAGTCCTTCACGGAAAGATCATTGGAGAGCCTATTGGCGTCATTTACACGAATACGTCCAAAGAGGATTTTTGCGAGCCTGAAGAGCTGCACTCTAATCCTAAGAAAGTAGGCGTGATTTGGACACCAGATAACTCTTTTCCTCGAGTATTTTGGAGCTGATGAATACGAGACATAAGAGCTGTCGCCTTTTCTCTTCCTCGGAAGCTTCGCATCCCGGAACGGCGGCGTTGGATTTTGGCATTACCATCAAAAGGGACTATGTTGTGCTCTACAGAGTTGGCACTTTCTTCGTGTATGTACAGCCACCTTTTGCGCCATCCTTGGACAGAGTCAGGAAATTTGACGTCGAAATAATCAACGTCGGTTCGGACACAGATAACAACACCACCTATGTTGTAGGTGGCGTTGTGAGCGCCATCGGCGAAGGCAAATGCGTTTCCAAAGAATCCAATTTGGAGTGATTCCAAGGAAACACTCGCACGGGGTGATGAAAATAGAAATATGAAGGATGGAATTGGGGGTCAGCTGGTGCAGCTGAATCCCATAGACAAAGACAAGGCCGCGGAGGAAATCATGAATTGGGGTAGAAAGGACGCGAATGAGATGATCGACGAAACTAACCTGGTACTCCATTGGAGGGTTGGGGTAGCTTTCTTCACTGGGAAAGCGGATGGCGTCTTCCTTCTTCATGAGGCCGAGCCTCTGACGGTGGAGATTTTAGATCTCTCCCACTCAAGATCTTCAGCCATCGTGGATTGGAGTGCTATGGCGAGTGAGGCGCGTGCGTGGTGGCATCACTGAAAAGCAATGTTCGTGTGCGTGGAAGATCAGGAAAAGTTGGGCGCAGGGGAGTTTTCGCAGAGAGGAACAGATGTGCGGCGCAAGCGAGGGAGTAGACCGAGGTTGAAGAAAGGTTTATATAGGCTTCGGGAGAAGTAATGAACCGTTGGATGAAGAGATCGTGCGGTGAAAAGGATCTAGTAAATAAGAGGGTAAAAAGGTATTTTTACTAGGATGGAACGGAACCGTACTGCGTGCGCCAGGAAAAGCGGAGGACGTGTGTCCCCCACGCACGACGTGTCAACGTGGTGGGAATAATGGACCCACAAGGCAGAGAAATCTCGGCTATTCATGGAATTGAAGAAAATTTGACAAAGGAAGTATGTCGACAAGGAAAATAAAAGGAGAATGGCGACAGAGGAGTTATTTGAATACTTCGGGAGCGGTCAGAAACAAGTTTTTGCCCAAATGCTCGGGGGCTACTTCGATGAAAGTAAAATTTCGACTATGGCAAATATAGAAATTGTAGAGCCTACAACCAAGCACAAGTTCTTGGCTGTAGCCTCGGGGGCTACTCCCATCGGGAGCGCTGTTCGCGCACCCGAGAGATAAAAAAAAAGGAGAGAAGAAGAAAGAAAAAGAGAGAGAATATCGGACGTAATGGAAATATAGCGACAAGATGGACTAAAATGTTGAGCCTACAACCAAGCACAAGTTCTTGGCTGTAGCCTCGGGGGCTACTCCCATCGGGAACGCTGTTCGCGTGCCCGATGAAATTTAAAAAGGAAGAAGAAATAAAGATAGAAAAGCAAGAGAGTATATTTCGAGTTATAATTAACTCTACATATACTCCCATCGGGAGAATAATACAAGTCATATTTGACTAAAATGTGCCATTCCAACAGCAAAAGCACTCGACAATATATTCTCGGAACGCCAAAGTTGCGATCAATTTCTGAATGCTGCAAATTTGCGAAGATAAGACCCCGATCCATTCTCGGGCGTGGCATCGCCGAAGACTGCGCTCTGCTACTTTTATCCGTACCATGATACGAAGAAAATCTAACGGACGCGTTAGGTACTCGATAAATTTAACTGGGACTCGACGAATGGTAAGACCTTAAGCGACACATGTCGAGTTTACACCATATCCGAGATCATGTCCAGGACGTGATCTTGAAGTAGGTTTTTGCGGATTGCCACTAGAGCAGTTAACTAGTACCTGATCCGTCAGATGAACTAGCCCCAACTACCAGTATCCCTGTGCAATATAAAATTTATATGAAGAAATATAGAACAATTTAAATTGTTGAATAAAAATAAACAGTGGAGATTTTCCCTGATTCTACGATTCAAGCAAAATCTCGGGGGCTACTGACATAGGCATCCCGAATGGGCCTGCCAAAGATAGTACCCGGGGTTAAGGCCCACTACAGAAGAATAAGAAGGTTCGAGAGCCCAAGATATATTAAGGAAAGTAGAGTTGTAATAGGAAGTGTTGTTTGTAATCGGCGGGATGAGTTAGAAACCGTCCGGACTCTGTAACTTGTACGAAACGAAACCCTCGGCTCCACCTCTTATATAAAGGGGAGTCGAGGACGAGGAGATGATCGAATCATTGTTCACAAACCCTAGTTTTCATAATCGTCGAGTACTTTTCGGCTGAAACCTTCGAGATCTACTTGCCCTCTACTTCTAACTAAACCCTAGCCTATAACCCGTAGGCATTGACAAGTTAATCCCTTGTCAGCGCCACCCTGGTGTGTGGGTCCCCCTTGGCCCCACTTCAGCATCTTTTCCTCCCTCTTCTCTCTCTGAAAAATCGACACGCTTCCTCTCACTCGCGTTTTTGCTCAAGAGCTCAGGATTTCTCGATCTCTTTGCTCAGCCCAGATTTCTGTCTGAAATTTGGCACATTTGCTCTTCGGTATGTGACTCCTCCAACCCTCCAAGTAGAATTTTGTTTGGTTGAGTATATCTTGAATATTTTGCTGATGTAGGTAACATATTTAGTGAGCTTGCATGCTTGTTTTAAGTGGTAGAAACTAGTTTTGATGCATGATTAGTACTCTAGCAAGTTCCTATGGTAGTTTCCCTCAATTATATGTCACCAAATCAAATTTTATATTGTTTGTTGAAAAATTTCAGAAAATGGAAGGGAGTAGGCACCAACTCAACCAACAAGAATTGGAGGTGCAACAGGTCATGAGAGTTCACCGCGAAGAAGGAGTATACCCCGCTTACTACCCATGCGTGGATTTTATGAGAAGTGCAGGAATCTTGCAAGATGTTCAAAGTCTAATCTCTCGTGCAGGGTTGGATGATTTTGTTGATGGTGAACCATGCCAATATGCAAAACTGACTATGTCAGTAGTGCAGGATTTTAAATTCAATTGGTCGCGATCTAACCCCATGGTTCAGTACAAAATTTATAATAAAACTGTCAACTTGTCATTCAATGATTTGTGTGCAGCAATTAGAGTGCCGCAATGGGGATCATGCGAGAAGATAAGGGGATCGCCAAGAGTTCTTGGACCTCTTCAAGATGATTTGTCATGGAAGAAGCTTCTCGGAGGATGGTGGTAAAATCAGTAGCATTCAACTCCCAGCTATTCGCTACTTTGCTTATTTCATCACCAAGTGCGTTCTAGCAAGAAAGAATGGAAGTAAAATATCTATCCAGGATTTAGCCTTTCTAGCTGCTGCATTACAAGGTGATAGGGCTTATAACTTGGGTGCTTTGATAGCCAATAGACTTGCTACTAACCGTGAGAAGGGAGGAATTTGTGGAGGTCTCATCGCCTCTCGTTTATTAGCTATGCATGGTGTAGAACCTCACCATCTTGATATTCAACTTCCCATAGAGAAACTTGACATAGTCTCCATGATTAAGCATGAATTTGTTTCTGATTCGTCCAATTTGAGCAACCTGTCTTATAGAATAACATTTTACAAGAAAGCTTGGAGAATAACTAAGAAAACTGAAAAATTAGTAGGATTGCATGCACCTGCTCTGTTTAACCTTGATTCCGGGGAGGATTGGTCGGTCACGGAAGGTGAACGAAGGCATACATAGAGGAGATGGCCATCGTGCAAGAGACAACACGGAGGAGGCCGAGGAACACCTCGATTCGTCATTCGATGCAGCGAGTTCTTCGCATCCACAAGCTGGGCATGAGGAGCCTCCACGTTTTCTTCTGCATCGGTACCTTATTATGACTACGCCATGTATGATCCACCGGCATGGAACCCAGACCCTCGTTGGGGTTGATCTCCACTTAGGCCAAAAGCCTAAGCTTGGGGGAGGTATACCGGCATCACTCATTCTTTGCATATTATTTTTTGGATACTTGTATATACTTGTTTAGTTTCTTTGAGTGGTTTTCTAATGAGAGGAGATGATATTTGGGGAAGTGCTGTCTGAAAACAGATTCTGGACTGTTACTAAAAAAATCGTGCGCACAGCCAGAACGTTATTTTGAGCTGCCAATTTTTGTGCATGTTCCCCAGGTTGTTATCTAACTTTCATTAGTTGAACACTTTTCGAGCTGAGCAGCGTAAGAAGTACTTTAAAATCGATTACTGTACTTCTGTCAAGTTTTGGCAGATTTCTGCCATCTTGCTTTTCTGTGTTTCTTTTTGTTATCATTTTCTTATTCTTACTTTGTTTCTTTCCTAAAACACAAAAAGACCAAAAATATTTCTGTTGTTTCTCTTCACCACTTGTTTATTTTAGTTTCTTGCTTTTATCTTGCTTTATTTGCTATCGTTGGTTTGCTATAAGAAAATCCAAAAAGATTTTGCTTTGTTTGCTTGTTTCCTTTTGTTCTTGCTTCCAAATTCGAAAACACCAAAAATATTTGCTGTTCTTCTTTGATTTTGTAAAGTTCTTTATGAGTTCAATGGTCTTCGGTGGCTGGAGCGTGGTTTTCATTTCATATTATCCAATCTACACAAGTGAAAGGCAATAATGACGATATTCGACGATCTGATTGTGGTGAGGGGCTGGTATGAAATCTATTTGTTTTCATTTTTGTACATATACTCATCCATGTGAGCATTCTTAGTTGGTTCATGTGAGGTATATGTCATTTAAGAAAGTCTAGTAGTTCATGATCTCTCATGTTTAGCTCCAATTTATTAATATGAGTAGCATGTCATGGATGTTTGCTTGCATTGTTTTATTCATAAATAGGTATGATATTGTGGTATCCTCCTCTGAATAATTCTCTTGAATCAACTTGGCACATGCTCACGCATGCATATGGTGAACAAAATGTCAATTAAGCCTCGATGATTTACTTTACCTCGAGTTCTTGTATCACTTTTATGCCTCCGTTAATTTATTTTTGTCGCAAGCATTATTATGATTCTTGCTCTTGATTGTCGCTTCCCAGTCTATTGCTAGCCTTCACTTGTACTGAGCGGGAACGCTGCTCGTGCTTCCAAACACATGAAAACCAAGTTATTCCAGAGTGTCCACCATAAATACCTATGCATGGTGTAACAACCCAAAAATTTCAAAACAAACAAATTGAATTTCCCTAGTTCCAAATTTTGGAACCAACAAAAACTTTTATTAAAATAAGATTGATACATTTAGATCTTGTTTAAATCTTGTGTTTTGCCATGATGAGTGTTATTATGCTTATGTGCTAAACCCTAAAACCCTAAAGTAATCAAGTGAAGATCACCAACCCAATAAAATCAAAGAGAAAGAAATCAAATAAGAAACACCTTAAACCCTAATCTTCTCCAGAAACCCATTTGGGTTCTATTTTGAGAAACCCAAAATAAAATAAAAGACATATGGTGGCATATAGCCCTAATAGGTAAATCTTGTAACCCTACCTTTATTAATTATGCTAAAGGGTGGTGAACCATTGTGAACCCCACTAAACCCTAAACCTCACCCCTCCTTTCACCATATTAATTTTAATGAAATAAAAAGAAATTAAATAAGGAAGAGGCATATGTGCCTAGGGCTATATTTATAAAACTTTACCCTAAGCCTTTCTACTTTGCTTATAGGTTTGGAAAATCTTCATACACCTTACCTAGTACCTATCAAACCAATTCCAAGTGATTTCCAAAGAAATTAAAAAGAAACTAAAAATGCCATAGAGGCATATGAGAGTAAAATAGCAATTTGGGAATTTAAGAATCTTGACCCTAGGACTTGTGGTAAATGGTTGGATCACCTCCATATACCCTTTCAATACTCAACAACATCAAAGGGGCCAAGAACACTCAAATCAAAAATCAAATGCAACATATGCATAGAAGCATATGTGCTACATAGCCATAATACCCAATTCTTGATCTATGCCTTTAAACCTTGACCAAATGGTGTGCAACCATTTCTAAACTTCATATAACCCTAAATTGACCCTAACCCAGGTCCAAGTGAAGCAAGATCAACACTTTACAAAAATAATAAAAAGTGACACATCACCTCTTATGTGTTATGGCCATTTTTGCAAATCTTTGACCAAGATCTTTTGAAATGGATTCAATGGTTTGAAAATGTTTCTAAACCAATAAGAATCACATTAGAGTCAACCAAAGTCAATTCAAAAATAGAGAAATCACATAGTGAGAAAATCCCCCAAAATTTACTCACATACACTTAGCCCAAATTGCAAATCTTCAACCAAGGCCACCATGGCTTGATCTATTGTTTGTAAAACTCTTATATATGATAAACAAACACATTTGCATCAAAGAAACCAAAATCAAATCAAAGCAAATCTCAAATCCAACATCACATGTGATGATGGTCATTTGTGTGATTTTTAACATGATCCCCTCTTTACCCCTCTGGCTTTGACTTTTCTGCAACCAAACTTGGTCAACTATGACCATGTCATCCAAGACCATGTCAAGGTCAACAACTTCCATGTTGACCATCCCTGCTGAAGTTGACCAGGTTGACCAGTATAGAATGGACAAGTGAGGACTTTGAAATAAAGAGAAGATGGCACACTTTTTGAAATCTCACAAAACTTCACCAAAATGAACCCCACCACCACCATTCCATCTCTAAGAATATATGAATAAGATCCACCAAAGGAATTTCAAAATTTTGAAAACTTTTCTCTTGCGGGCTTTTAATCAAACACATGGCAGGCAGGAGTAAACTTTGTGCCCATACCTCAATTTTACCTTGGACCAGGTCCAACCCTGACCATCCCTGCTGCTTTGGAGACTCACCCCACCCCTGGGCACCAGTACAGGCCACTGCACCCCTCTCTCTTGGTCACCATGACCAAAACCCAACCCATGCCGGCCACCATTGACACCCACATGCTCACCCCCTCCCCTCTCACATCCATCTCCCCTCACCATGTCAACTGACTCCCCCTGACCCTCCTGAAGCTGACCATGCATGCCCTTGACCAAGTTGACATCGCCACGGCCAGAGAGTGAGCGCGCGCGCGACGACGCCACGCGCGAGGACACGCACGATGACGTCGGGAGCGCGACAGGCGCCGCCGTGCCCCGTCGACTCAGTGCTCCCCTCGACCCCTCCTTTCACCTGCAGCCTCACCTCGACGTCGCTACCCACGGACAACGCCGCTTGGACGCGCACGCCCTGTAGCCGTCGTCACGGACGACGACCATCCGCCGCAGTACCCTGGCGTCCGATGACGATAACGACGCGACTACACCACCTATGGCCTCGCCATGAAGCGCGTCAGCATCGCCTTGACGTCGCCAACACCCTGCACCCCTCGCTTACCCCTTCGTCGCCCTGGAACGACGAACTCGTCATCAACCCTTCACGGCACCCCGCAGCACCCCCTCGCCCTATAAATAGAGGCGCCCTCCGATCAAATTGAGAACGCCAACCTTCCTCCCTCACCTCACTACCTCCCCTCGAGCAACGCCGCCCACCAATTTAGGCCGTAGCCCTCGAATCGCTTGCCGGAGCTCCGCCAACACCCCTGCTACCTCGCCGACGACTGGAGCCCCCATTGGAGCCGCTGTTGGTGCCAGGAGCTTCACCACCGTCTTCCACGACCTCCGCCCACCTCGCCGATGCTCGCTCGCCTCCAGGTAGCTCCCGACCCCCTAGTCTGGCCGCCGGTAGGGTTTGGTCTCCGGTGAGCCTCGTCACGGATGAGGACGACCCTCAGCCGCCGATCGCCTCTCTAATCCGACGGCCCTCATCGCGTACCGCTTCGGGCTGGGGAAACACTGGCTGCCAGTGGATCCCGCCGTCAGGCCTCTCTCGCCCGCGTGGCAGCTCAGCTGGGCTGGCCCGTTTAACCCCTGTGAAGCCCACTTCGTTTTCCCGCGCAGGCCCAGTTTTTGAATTCAATTAATTCTTTTAGTTTGGAAAATCAATACTGGCCTATCCTATAAATTGAATAGTTCAATTTCTACAAACTCAATGTTAGCAAATCAAATTGTTCTAGAAAGCTCATGAGAGGCCCCATCCAACCACACTGGATTCAAACCAAAATATGTTGTAGAATTTGAATAGTAAAAATAACAAATCAGTAACTTTTCAAACTTCAAATAAATCTTAAAAATCAACCATGAACTATTTTGAGGTGGTTCCACCTCTCAAAAATCACATTTGATGTTGTCTAATTTATTATGTAATAAAATATTATAGTTGTTTCATATGATCATGGGCTAAACTCAAATAATGGCTATCTGGCCATTTCTAGCTCATTTAAACTATTTCAAAAATAGTATTTAAATTGTATGAGGTGTAGCATCTCATTTAAATCATTACTCCAAGTGATTCAATGTGAGTTGATTACACCTGTCCTCATGACCCATATGTTCTTATTTGAAAATATTAAATCTTTCATAGTAGTATTTAAATTGTTCAAAACTACTATTAAATCATATGAGATGCTTTGGTCTCATTTAAATCTTTGTCTCAAGTAATTCTACATGAGGTAGAGACCATGGTCTATTAACTCTCATAGTGAATTATTTGATGATATTAAATCATTACTATGTTGGTATTAAATTGTATGAGGTGTTCACCTCATTTAAATCATTTTCTCAAATGATAAGTATGAAGAGGTTGACTTTGGTCAACCTAGGTCATATATTATTCATAAGAGAAATTAAATCTTAATAAGATAATGAGAGGAAATTATTTCTCTAAGTAATCAAAAGTAACACCTTATTTAGTATGTGAGGAAATTATTTTCCTAAATAAGAAAACAACACCTTTACCCACTTAATAGTTATGAGTGGTGCTAGTTTACTTGTGTAAATTATATGAGGTGTTTCACTTCATTTAAATCTTGTCCCAAGTACTTTCATATGAAGTTTGAACCCCTGGTCCAATACTCTCACATGAAATACTTGGAGATATTAAATCATAATAGGCATTATTAAATGGTATGAGGTATCCCTACCTCATTTAAATCATTTTCTCAAGTGATGATGATGAATGGTTGACCTAGGTCAACATAAATTCATGGTGATGGTTTGAGGAATTAAATCTCGATTCAATGAGAGGAAATTATTCCTCAAAAACTATTTGGAAACTATCATTTACATATAAAATGAGAGGAAATTATTCTTCCTCAAAGCAATACCACCAATGCACCAAATTGTATTAATTGTGTGAATAGAATAGTCTGGTGAATATATGTGATGTTTGGAATAGCCAATGAATTGTTTGGTGATTGTATCCTCGTATTCGTATTTTAGACGCTAGTACCGAGGAGTATCAAGAGGAGGAGGAGATCTACTTCCAAGGAGAAGAAGACCACTTTGATCAATACGCCAACCAAGGCAAGCTATATTATTGCAAGCTATATTATTGCAAGCTATTACCAATGCAAGCTAACATCCTTGCAAACCATATTATTGCAAGAAAATATTTTGCAAGACTACCCAAGTGCAAAGCTCCCCCGGAGCAAGGCACCATTACTTTTTACTTTATGATTATGATCCTATTTCCCAGTTTTACTCTTACAAGCTTTTGTTTTGATTATTTATAACTTGCTTTTATAGTTAACTTTGGTCTAGAGATAGAATACTACAAGAGTATCAAATTTTAGCCTAGAAAGCTATAAGCTAAGTTAGCACCCCTCATGACTAGTTGCTAGTGCTAACAAATAAAATTGACTACTCTAGATGGGAACTTGTGAAATGAAATGACTTTGGAAACCTTGGAATGATGAGTCATTCTATTGAAAGATTTTGAAGGTGAATATGACTGTGAATGACTTGGTGAAAACTGATGGTTGGGTTCGGATGCGATACCATTCCAATTTTACAAGTACCCCCACAATACCTGAAATGGGTAAGGCTTAACTAGAAGTTTATGTATCTTAGTATGGGTTCCCTCTAAACAAGCGTCATCGGGGTTAGGCTGGAGGCTGCCTCTACAACAAAGGAAATGATGAGAAATGACGTGAATATGAGGTGAATGTCGGGCCCAAGCCCTGTGCAGTTCAGTGACGGTTTGTCTTCCGGGAGGCCAAGCTCATGGGGAGAGGTGCCTATCTTGGGGTATGTAAGTGAAAGGTTATGGTTGGTAGTCCGCACACGGAGTGTGGTAAATCAGGCCAGTTAACCCTGACGATTATTGCAAATGTTGTGGCACAAGTGTACGACCTCTGCAGAGTGTAGATCTATTCGAATAGCCGTGTCCACGGTTATGGACGGTTGGAAAGGCCATACTGTTCCGTCATCAGAACTTTTCAAAAATGTGACATGTGAAGGGTGACTTATGACTTGAACTTGAAAAGTGAATGGTGAATTTGAATTGAATCACAACAGAGTTGTGGGAATGACACAAATGTTCCCACTTGAGTAAGTTAGGCAAATGAAGAGGTTTTGTTTACCAAAGTGTTTATGAAATAAAACTGGCTTTATGCAAATGAAACTAGAGCTTAGAACCCCCTTACTATAGTTGATAGTACTTACCTTAGTATTAGTTTGAGTACTTTAAAGTACTCATGGCTTTGTCCTGGCTATTCAAATGGCCGGACTATGAAGAGGACCAGAACCAGGAAGAAGGACAACAGGCGTCTCGACAACTAGGACCACTCCGACGTCAACAGTTGCCTGGAACGGATGGACCACGACCGCTACTACTTCGCTTCGCTATGTGTTTTGTAATAGGATCTCTAGATCCACTATGTTGTATTAAGACTGGATCCTGTGATCCGTTGTTGTAAGACGATTATGTGTTGTAATGAATGATGTGTTGTGATATAAATCTACTATGTCTCGCAAAAACAATATTCCTGGGATTGCGATGAATGGCATAATAGGCATGGACTTAAAAATCCGGGTGTTGACAAGTTGGTATCGAGCCATTGTTGACCTTAGGAGACCCTAGTTAGAATGGACGTCGAAAAACTTAGCTTCAAAACAAAGGAAGTGAATATTTGCGAAAAACTTATTCTTACCCTTATCCTTGAGATCTTTTTCAAAATGAGAAATTCATGCTCTACTTTTTCTTTGTAGCACTACCTAAAATGTTGCACACTTGACTACTTCTTTAACTTACTTATCCTAATTGCTCACAGATGGAGTACCAATGGGAGTTCTATCGCTTGGTCCCGGAGGCGACCTAAGGTTCGAAAAGGATTTGAAGCAACTAGTGGAATATCTAGGACACCGGTATCCGAGTTCTTCGAATACCCCTCAAAGCTCAATTAGGAGAACCACCTCGGTGGGACGTTTCTGCGATCTACGAAGGAAGTTTGATGCCCGGTATGGGAAACCATATGGTTTTATGTACGAAACACTTGGAAGGAAGGACTAGACAAAGCTATGCAAGAAGCAATTTCCGTCTGTGTGGACAAAATGAGAACAAGATCAAGAACACTCGCTTCATCTACTACCCAAGACATGACTCCATGGGAAGACCGATGACCATGCCCCCACCACAACCAAAGATGAACCCCTATGAAGCACCTCGGGACTTCGAGCGTACAAAACCCGCGGGGACTTGGACAACGCCGTCGCCTCTCGCCAAGCACCTCACCCGTGAGGAAGAAGAATCCAACCAGAAGAGTAGTATCACCCAAGCACTCAAGTAGGTGTGAGTTGTATCAGGATCCCCCTTGTATCGTAGAGCGAATGAATGGTTCTTCAAACCAACGGTGTGTTAGATTTGTAATATGTGATGCTTGGTATGAATGAAAAAGTGTTGTTGGTTTTTACCCCGCAACACTACTCAAAATTTCAAATTGTGAACTTTTAAAATTTAACCAAAACAAACCATAGAAATTTCCCTCTTATCTTATCATCTACCTCGATATTCAGATGGCCCCACCAACCCGCAGCGCCAATCAGACGCGATGATGCAGATGTTGCAAACCATGCTGGAGGATAGGCAAGCTGAACAGCTGAACGCCAAGCCAACATTGCAGCACTTCAACAGCTTGCAAACAACAATCAAGGCCATCACGATCACCCAGGATCGAAGTTAAAGAACTTCCAGAACACCAACCCTCCAATATTCAACAAGACTGAAGAACCCCTAGATGCGATGACGGCTCCAGACAATGGAGAACAACCTCGAAGTTGCGCAAGTTGAAGCCGCAGAGAAAGTCTGTTTGCCACGCACTACGTAGCAGGACCAGCGAGCTTGGTGGACCGCACCGTGCCATGAATGCGGGACAGATTATGACTTGGGAGGATTTCAAGCTGAAGTTTAGCAAGTACCATGTGCCCCAAGGACTGATCAAGAAAATGAGACGAGTTCCGTGAACTCAAGCAGGAAGAATGTCCGTGGTGGAATACCGACAGGTTTCTTACTGTCAAGTACGCCCGATGAGACCGACACCAATGAGAAGAGAAAGGATAGATTTCTGAACTACGATGAGATGCAAAGTGTTAGTGAACATTCGTTCGTGACTTGGAAGCCGGTGGACTCGCCATACAGATGGAAGGGAAGCTACACCAAGCCAATGAGAACGCAAGAGAGAATGATGAACCGAAATGGACCCACCATACCCAGAAGTACCGCAATAACTCCTCTGGAGGATTCACCCCAAGATACAACAAGCCCCCTGCCCAGAATTATCGCCCCAACTACACCAACAACAACAACAACAACGGCAATCGCACCAACAACAACAACCACCCCAATACTGCCCCAAGGACTGGGAGTAACGCTGTTCCCGTCAACCCCAAAGACAAGTCCACCGTCAACTGCTATGAATGTGGAGTTGTGGGTCACTTCTCCAATGAGTGCCCCAAGAAGCTTGCCAGGATTGCGCCAATACGCAGCACTGCTCGACAACGGCGCCGCTGCGGAAGGAAGAACGAGAACAACAACAACGGCCTACCACTCTGCCCGAAGCTCGGAAGCACCCCAGACGATGCCAAGTATGTCCTCCTGTTAATAAAATGCTCAACCTCTCTTAGGAACCTAACTTTTTCTTAAAATCTCGGGACGAGATTTGTTTAAGGGGAAGGGTTTGTAACAACCCAAAAATTTCAAAACAAACAAATTGAATTTCCCTAGTTCCAAATTTTGGAACCAACAAAAACTTTTATTAAAATAAGATTGATACATTTAGATCTTGTTTAAATCTTGTGTTTTGCCATGATGAGTGTTATTATGCTTATGTGCTAAACCCTAAAACCCTAAAGTAATCAAGTGAAGATCACCAACCCAATAAAATCAAAGAGAAAGAAATCAAATAAGAAACACCTTAAACCCTAATCTTCTCCAGAAACCCATTTGGGTTCTATTTTGAGAAACCCAAAATAAAATAAAAGACATATGGTGGCATATAGCCCTAATAGGTGAATCTTGTAACCCTACCTTTATTAATTATACTAAAGGGTGGTGAACCATTGTGAACCCCACTAAACCCTAAACCTCACCCCTCCTTTCACCATATTAATTTTAATGAAATAAAAAGAAATTAAATAAGGAAGAGGCATATGTGCCTAGGGCTATATTTATAAAACTTTACCCTAAGCCTTTCTACTTTGCTTATAGGTTTGGAAAATCTTCATACACCTTACCTAGTACCTATCAAACCAATTCCAAGTGATTTCCAAAGAAATTAAAAAGAAACTAAAAATGCCATAGAGGCATATGAGAGTAAAATAGCAATTTGGGAATTTAAGAATCTTGACCCTAGGACTTGTGGTAAATGGTTGGATCACCTCCATATACCCTTTCAATACTCAACAACATCAAAGGGGCCAAGAACACTCAAATCAAAAATCAAATGCAACATATGCATAGAAGCATATGTGCTACATAGCCATAATACCCAATTCTTGATCTATGCCTTTAAACCTTGACCAAATGGTGTGCAACCATTTCTAAACTTCATATAACCCTAAATTGACCCTAACCCAGGTCCAAGTGAAGCAAGATCAACACTTTACAAAAATAATAAAAAGTGACACATCACCTCTTATGTGTTATGGCCATTTTTGCAAATCTTTGACCAAGATCTTTTGAAATGGATTCAATGGTTTGAAAATGTTTCTAAACCAATAAGAATCACATTAGAGTCAACCAAAGTCAATTCAAAAATAGAGAAATCACATAGTGAGAAAATCCCCCAAAATTTACTCACATACACTTAGCCCAAATTGCAAATCTTCAACCAAGGCCACCATGGCTTGATCTATTGTTTGTAAAACTCTTATATATGATAAACAAACACATTTGCATCAAAGAAACCAAAATCAAATCAAAGCAAATCTCAAATCCAACATCACATGTGATGATGGTCATTTGTGTGATTTTTAACATGATCCCCTCTTTACCCCTCTGGCTTTGACTTTTCTTCAACCAAACTTGGTCAACTATGACCATGTCATCCAAGACCATGTCAAGGTCAACAACTTCCATGTTGACCATCCCTGCTGAAGTTGACCAGGTTGACCAGTATAGAATGGACAAGTGAGGACTTTGAAATAAAGAGAAGATGACACACTTTTTGAAATCTCACAAAACTTCACCAAAATGAACCCCACCACCACCATTCCATCTCTAAGAATATATGAATAAGATCCACCAAAGGAATTTCAAAATTTTGAAAACTTTTCTCTTGCGGGCTTTTAATCAAACACATGGCAGGCAGGAGTAAACTTTGTGCCCATACCTCAATTTTACCTTGGACCAGGTCCAACCCTGACCATCCCTGCTGCTCTGGAGACTCACCCCACCCCTGGGCACCAGTACAGGCCACTGCACCCCTCTCTCTTGGTCACCATGACCAAAACCCAACCCATGCCGGCCACCATTGACACCCACATGCTCACCCCCTCCCCTCTCACATCCATCTCCCCTCACCATGTCAACTGACTCCCCCTGACCCTCCTGAAGCTGACCATGCATGCCCTTGACCAAGTTGACATCGCCACCGGCCAGAAACTGACGTGAACCGACGCGCCCAGAGACGCCGCGCGGACACGCACGATGACGTCCGGGAGCGCGACGGACGCCGCCGTGCCCCGTCGACTCAGTGCTCCCTCGACCCCTTTCTGCAGCCTCACCTCGACGTCAGCTACCTCACGGACAACGCCGCTTGGACGCGCACGCCCTGTAGCCGTCGTCACGGACGACGACCATCCGCCGCAGTACCCTGGCGTCCGATGACGATAACGACGCGACTACACCACCTCTGGCCTCGCCATGAAGCGCGTCAGCATCGCCTTGACGTCGCCAACACCCTGCACCCCTCGCTTACCCCTTCGTCGCCCTGGAACGACGAACTCGTCATCAACCTTCACGGCACCCCGCAGCACCCCCTCGCCCTATAAATAGAGGCGCCCTCCGATCAAATTGAGAACGCCAACCTTCCTCCTCACCTCACTACCTCCCCTCGAGCAACGCCGCCCACCAATTTAGGCCGTAGCCCTCGAATCGCTTGCCGGGAGCTCCGCCAACACCCCTGCTACCTCGCCGTGGAGCCCCCATTGGATCCGTTGTTGGTGCCAGGAGCTTCACCACCGCCTTCCACGACCTCCGCCCACCTCGCCGACGCTCGCTCGCCTCCAGGTAGCTCCCCGACCCCCTAGTCTGGCCGCCGGTAGGGTTTGGTCTCCGGTGAGCCTCGTCACGGATGAGGACGACCCTCAGCCGCCGATCGCCTCTCTAATCCGACGGCCCTCATCGCGTACCGCTTCGGGCTGGGGAAACACTGGCTGCCAGTGGACCCCGCCGTCAGGCCTCTCTCGCCCGTGTGGCAGCTCAGCTGGGCTGGCCCGTTTAACCCCTATGAAGCCCACTTCGTTTTCCCGCGCAGGCCCAGTTTTTGAATTCAATTAATTCTTTTAGTTTGGAAAATCAATACTGGCCTATCCTATAAATTGAATAGTTCAATTTCTACAAACTCAATGTTAGCAAATCAAATTGTTCTAGAAAGCTCATGAAAGGCCCCATCCAACCACACTGGATTCAAACCAAAATATGTTGTAGAATTTGAATAGTAAAAATAACAAATCAGTAACTTTTCAAACTTCAAATAAATCTTAAAAATCAACCATGAACTATTTTGAGGTGGTTCCACCTCTCAAAAATCACATTTGATGTTGTCTAATTTATTATGTAATAAAATATTATAGTTGTTTCATATGATCATGGGCTAAACTCAAATAATGGCTATCTGGCCATTTCTAGCTCATTTAAACTATTTCAAAAATATTATTTAAATTGTATGAGGTGTAGCATCTCATTTAAATCATTACTCCAAGTGATTCAATGTGAGTTGATTACACCTGTCCTCATGACCCATATGTTCTTATTTGAAAATATTAAATCTTTCATAGTAGTATTTAAATTGTTCAAAACTACTATTAAATCATATGAGATGCTTTGGTCTCATTTAAATCTTTGTCTCAAGTAATTCTACATGAGGTAGAGACCATGGTCTATTAACTCTCATAGTGAATTATTTGATGATATTAAATCATTACTATGTTGGTATTAAATTGTATGAGGTGTTCACCTCATTTAAATCATTTTCTCAAATGATAAGTATGAAGAGGTTGACTTTGGTCAACCTAGGTCATATATTATTCATAAGAGAAATTAAATCTTAATAAGATAATGAGAGGAAATTATTTCTCTAAGTAATCAAAAGTAACACCTTATTTACTATGTGAGGAAATTATTTTCCTAAATAAGAAAACAACACCTTTACCCACTTAATAGTTATGAGTGGTGCTAGTTTACTTGTGTAAATTATATGAGGTGTTTCACTTCATTTAAATCTTGTCCCAAGTACTTTCATATGAAGTTTGAACCCCTGGTCCAATACTCTCACATGAAATACTTGGAGATATTAAATCATAATAGGCATTATTAAATGGTATGAGGTATCCCTACCTCATTTAAATCATTTTCTCAAGTGATGATGATGAATGGTTGACCTAGGTCAACATAAATTCATGGTGATGGTTTGAGGAATTAAATCTTAAAGAAGATTCAATGAGAGGAAATTATTCCTCAAAAACTATTTGGAAACTATCATTTACATATAAAATGAGAGGAAATTATTCTTCCTCAAAGCAATACCACCAATGCACCAAATTGTATTAATTGTGTGAATAGAATAGTTTGGTGAATATATGTGATGTTTGGAATAGCCAATGAATTGTTTGGTGATTGTATCCTCGTATTCGTATTTTAGACGCTAGTACCGAGGAGTATCAAGAGGAGGAGGAGATCTACTTCCAAGGAGAAGAAGACCACTTTGATCAATACGCCAACCAAGGCAAGCTATATTATTGCAAGCTATATTATTGCAAGCTATTACCAATGCAAGCTAACATCCTTGCAAACCATATTATTGCAAGAAAATATTTTGCAAGACTACCCAAGTGCAAAGCTCCCCCGGAGCAAGGCACCATTACTTTTTACTTTATGCTTATGATCCTATTTCCCAGTTTTACTCTTACAAGCTTTTGTTTTTGATTATTTATAACTTGCTTTTATAGTTAACTTTGGTCTAGAGATAGAATACTACAAGAGTATCAAATTTTAGCCTAGAAAGCTATAAGCTAAGTTAGCACCCCTCATGACTAGTTGCTAGTGCTAACAAATAAAATTGACTACTCTAGATGGGAACTTGTGAAATGAAATGACTTTGGAAACCTTGGAATGATGAGTCATTCTATTGAAAGATTTTGAAGGTGAATATGACTGGTGAATGACTTGGTGAATTTTACCAAACCGATGGTTGGGTTCGGATGCGATACCATTCCAATTTTACAAGTACCCCCACAATACCTGAAATGGGTAAGGCTTAACTAGAAGTTTATGTATCTTAGTATGGGTTCCCTCTAAACAAGCGTCATCGGGATTAGGCTGGAGGCTGCCTCTACAACAAAGGAAATGATGAGAAATGACGTGAATATGAGGTGAATGTCCGGCCCAAGCCCTGTGCGTTCCCAGGTTGACGGTTTGTCTTCACGGGAGGCCAAGCTCATGGGGAGAGGTGCCTATACTAGGGTATGTAAGTGAAAGGTTATGGTTGGTAGTCCGCACACGGAGTGTGGTAAATCAGGGCCAGTTAACCCCGACGGATTATTGCAAATGTTGTGGCACAAGTGTACGACCTCTGGAGTGTAGATCTATTCGAATAGCCGTGTCCACGGTTATGGGGTTGGAAAGGCCATCTGTTCCGTCATCAGAACTTTTCAAAAATGTGACATGTGAAGGGTGACTTATGACTTGAACTTGAAAAGTGAATGGTGAATTTGAATTGAATCACAACAGAGTTGTGGGAATGACACAAATGTTCCCACTTGAGTAAGTTAGGCAAATGAAGAGGTTTTGTTTACCAAAGTGTTTATGAAATAAATGGCTTTATGCAAATGAAACTAGAGCTTAGAACCCCCTTACTATAGTTGATAGTACTTACCTTAGTATTAGTTTGCGAGTACTTTAAAGTACTCATGGCTTTGTCCCTGGCTATTCAAATGGCGGACTGAAGAGGAGTACCAGAACCCGGAAGAAGGACAGCGGGACGTCTACGACAACTAGGACCACTCCCGTCAACATTGTGGAACAGATGGACAACGACCGCTACTACCGCTTCCGCTATGTGTTTTGTAATAGGATCTCTAGATCCACTATGTTGTATTAAGACTGGATCATGTGATCCTTTGTTGTAAGACGATTATGTGTTGTAATGAATGATGTGTTGTGATATAAATCTATTATGTCTCGCAAAAACAATATTCCTGGGATTGCGATGAATGGCATAATAGGCATCTGGACTTAAAAATCCGGGTGTTGACACATGGCATTTCAAACCATTCCAAGTAAATTCTCATGCGCTACCTTTAAACCTTCAAAATGCTTCTCAATTTGTGTTAATGTTTCATAGCTCATGAGGAAGTATGTGGTGTTTATCTTTCGATCTTGTCATTTACTCTTGACGGACTTTCACAATGGACTAGTGGCACATCCGCTTATTGATACGTCTCCGACGTATCGATAATTTCTTATGTTCCATGCCACATTATTGATGATATCTACATGTTTTATGCATACTTTACGTCATATTTATGCATTTTCCGGAACTAACCTATTGACGAGATGCCGAAGGGCCAGTTCCTGTTTTCTGCTGTTTTTGGTTTCAGAAATCCTAGTAAGGAAATATTCTCGGAATTGGACGAAATTAACGCCCAGGGTCCTATTTTTCCACGAAGCTTCCAGAAGTCCGAAGGGGAACGAAGTGGGGCCACGAGGGGGGACACAGAGGGCGGCGCGGCCCAAGCCCTGGCCGCGCCGACCTAGTGTGTGGCCCCACCAGGACTCCACAGACCTTGCCCTTCCGCCTACTTAAAGTCTCCGTCGCGAAAACCCTACACGTTCGACCAAACCGGAAAACCTTCCAGAGCGCCGCCGCGCGAAGCCAAGATCTAGGACAGAGTCTCTGTTCCGGCACCCGCCGGACGGGGAAGTGCCCCGGAAGGCTCCATCGACACCACCGCCATCTTCATCAACGCTGCTGTCTCCCATGAGGAGGGAGTAGTTCTCCATCAAGGCTCGGGCTGTACCGGTATCTATGTGGTTCATCTCTCTCCTATGTACTTCAATACAATAATCTCATGAGCTGCCTTACATGATTGAGATTCATATGATGATGCTTGTAATCTAGATGTCATTATGCTAGTCAAGTGGATTTTACTTATGTGATCTCCGAGACTCCTTGTCCCACGTGTGTAAAGGTGACAGTGTGTGCACCGTGTGGGTCTCTTAGGCTATATTTCACAGAATACTTATTCACTGTTATGAATGGCATAGTGAAGTGCTTATTTATATCTCTTTATGATTGCAATGTGTTTTGTATCACAATTTATCTGTGTGCTACTCTAGTGATATTATTAAAGTAGTTTATTCCTCCTGCACGGTGTAATGGTGTGTGTGCATCGTGTAGTACTTGGCGTAGGCTACGATTGTGATCTCTTGTAGATTATGAAGTTAACTATTGCTATGATGGTATTGATGTGATCTATGCCTCCTTTCGTAGCGTGAAGGTGACAGTGTGCATGCTATGTTAGTACTTGGTTTGGTTATGTTGATCTGTTATGCACTCTAAGGTTATTTAAATATGAACATTGAATATTGTGGAGCTTGTTAACTCCGCATTGAGGGTTCGTGTAATCCTACACGAGTTAGTGGTGTTCATCATCCAACAAGAGGGTGTAGAGTCTAGCATCTATCTATTTATTCTGTTATGTGATCAATATTGAGAGTGTCCACTAGTGAAAGTATGATCCCTAGACCTTGTTCCTAAAACGCTATCATTGTTTGTTCATTTCTTTGCATCTATACTTCTGCAATATTACTACCATCAATGCACGCCAGCAAGCACTTTTTGGCGCCGTTGCTACTTGCTCGCATTTATTCATACCACCTGTATTTCACTATCTCTTCGCCGAACTAGTGCACCTATTAGGTGTGTTGGGGACACAAGAGACTTCTTGCTTTGTGGTTGCAGGGTTGCATGAGAGGGATATCTTTGACCTCTTCCTCCCTGAGTTCGATAAACCTTGGGTGATCCACTTAAGGGAAACTTGCTGATGTTCTACAAACCTCTGCTCTTGGAGGCCCAACACTGTCTACAAGAATAGAAGCACCCGTAGACATCACTTATCCAATAATTTTGCAAAAAGAGCTGGCAATGGGGTTCCCAGCCCCAATTAATCAACTTTCATTAATAACTCTCTTCACATGTTTTGCCCTGATTCATCAGTAAGCAACTTAAATTGCAAATAGACACTTGATGTCTACGGGTGCTTCTATTCTTGTAGACAGTGTTGGGCCTCCAAGAGCAGAGGTTTGTAGAACAGCAGCAAGTTTCCTTAAGTGGATCACCCAAGGTTTATCGAACTCGGGGAGGAAGAGGTCAAAGATATCCCTCTCATGCAACCCTGCAACCACAAAGCAAGAAGTCTCTTGTGTCCCCAACACACCTAATAGGTGCACTAGTTCGAAGAGATAGTGAAATACAAGTGGTATGAATGAATATGAGCAGTAGTACGGCGCCAGAAAGTGCTGGCAGCGTGCTGTTGAGTAATATTGAAGGAAGTAAAGATGCAGAAAAAGTAAACAAGCAGCGATAGTAGTATTTAGGAACAAGGCCTAGGGATCATACTTTCACTAGTGGACACTCTCAACATTGATCACATAACAGAATAAATAGATAGATGCTAGACTCTACACCCTCTTGTTGGATGATGAACACCACTAATGTAGGATTACACGAACCCTCAATGCGGAGTTAACAAGCTCCACAATATTCAATGTTCATTTTTAAATAACCTTAGAGTGCATAACAGATCAACATAACCAAACCAAGTACTAACATAGCATGCACACCTTTCACTATGAAAGGAGGAATAGATCACATCAATACTATCATAGCAATAGTTAACTTCATAATCTACAAGAGATCACCTACGCCAAGTACTACACGATGCACACACTCACCATTACACCGTGGAGGAATAAACTACTTTAATAACATCACTAGAGTAGCACACAGATAAATTGTGATACAAAACACATTGCAATCATAAAGAGATATAAATAAGCACTTCGCCATTCATAACATGAATAAGTATTCGTGAAATATAGCCTAAGAGACCCACACGGTGCACACATCACACCTTTACACATGTGGGACAAGGAGTCTCCGAGATCACATAAGTAAAATCCACTTAACTAGCATGACATCTAGATTACAAGAATCATCATATGAATCTCAATCATGTAAGGCAGCTCATGAGATTACGTATTGAAGCACATAGGAGAGATTAACCACATAGCTACCGGTATAGCCCCGAGCCGATGGAGAACTACTCCTCCTCATGGGAGGCAGCAGCGGTGATGAAGATGGCGGCGGTCGATGGAGGAGCCTTCGGGGCACTTCCCGTCGGCGGCGTGCGAACGACTCATGTCCCAGTCTTGGCCCGCGATGGCGGCGGCTCTAGAGGTTTTCTGGTTTCGTCGAACGTGGTAGGGGCCGCGCGTAAGTAGGCGGAAGGGCAGCGAAAGGGCAGGGCCACCAGACGCTAGGGCGCGCGCCCCTCCCTGGCCGCGCCGCCACCATGTGTGGGCCCCTGTGGCCTCTCTGGCGGTTCTCGGGTGTTAAGCTCCGGGGATTCTAAGATGCTTTGGCGTTGATTTCGTCCAATTCCGAGAATATTTCCTTACTAGGATTTCTGAAACCAAAAATAGCAAAACGGAACTGGCACTTCGGCATCTCGTCAATAGGTTAGTTCCGGAAACGCATAAATATGACATAAAGTATGCATAAAACATGTAGATATCATCAATAATGTGGCATGGAACATAAGAAATTATCGATACGTCGGAGATGTATCAATCCCCAAGCTTAGTTCCTACTCGTCCCCGAGTAGGTAAACGATAACAAAGATAATTTCTGAGTGACATGCCATCATAACCTTGATCATACTATTATAAGCATATGTAATGAATGCAGCGATCAAAACAATGGTAATGACATGAGTAAACAACTGAATCATAAAGCAAAGACTTTTCATGAATAGTACTTTCAAGACAAGCATCAATAAGTCTTGCATAAGAGTTAACTCATAAAGCAATAAATTCATAGTAAAGGTATTGAAGCAACACAAAGGAAGATTAAGTTTCAGCGGTTGCTTTCAACTTATAACATGTATATCTCATGGATATTGTCAATGTAAAGTAATATAACAAGTGCAATATGCAAGTATGTAGGAATCAATGCACAGTTCACACAGGTGTTTGCTTCTTGAGGTGGAGAGAAATAGGTGAACTGACTCAACATAAAAGGTAAAAGAATGGTCCTTCAAAGAGGAAAGCATCGATTGCTATATTTGTGCTAGAGCTTTTATTTTGAAAACATGAAACAATTTTGTCAACGGTAGTAATAAAGCATATGTGTTATGTAAATTATATCTTACAAGTTGCAAGCCTCATGCATAGTGTACTAATAGTGCCCGCGTCCTATTAGCTCGGATTACCGGGATTATCATCGCAATACACATGTTTTAACCAAGTGTCACAAAGGGGTACCTCTATGCCGCCTGTACAAAGGTCTAAGGAGAAAGCTCGCATTTGGATTTCTCGCTTTTGATTATTCTCAACTTAGACATCCATACCGGGACAACATAGACAACAGATAATGGACTCCTCTTTAATGCATAAGCATGTAGCAACAATTAATGTTCTCATATGAGATTGAGGATATATGTCCAAAAAAAACTTCCACCATGATTCATGGCTTTAGTTGGCGGCCCAATGTTCTTCTCTAACATTATGCATGCTCTAACCATTAAATGAGTGGTAAATCTCCCTTACTTCAGACAAGACGGACATGCATAGCAACTCACATGATATTCAACAAAGAGTTGATGGCGTCCCCAGGAGCATGGTTATCGCACAACAAACAACTTAATAAGAGATCAAGTGCATAAGTACATATTCAATACCACAATAGTTTTTAAGGCTATTTTGTCCCATGAGCTATATATTGCAAAGGCGAATGATGGAAATTTAAAGGTAGCACTCAAGCAATTTACTTTGGAATGGCGGATAAATACCATGTAGTAGGTAGGTATGGTGGACACAAATGGCATAGTGGTTGGCTCAAGGATTTTGGATGCATGAGAAGTATTCCCTCTCGATACAAGGTTTTAGGCTAGCAAGGTTATTTGAAACAAACACAAGGATGAACCGGTGCAGCAAAACACACATAAAAGACATATTGTAAACATTATAAGACTCTACACCGTCTACCTTGTTGTTCAAACTCTTTACTAGAAATTATCTAGACCTTAGAGAGACCAATTATGCAAACCAAATTTTAGCAAGCTCTATGCATTTCTTCATTAATAGGTGCAAAGTATATGATGCAAGAGTTTAAAGATGAGCACAACAATTTCCAAGTATCAAATTATCCAAGACAATTTATCAATTACTACATGTAGCATTTCTCGTTTCCAACCATATAACAATTAACGAAGCAGTTTCAACCTTCGCCATGAACATTAAAAGCTAAGAACACATGTGTTCATATGAACCAGCGGAGCGTGTCTCTCTCCCACACAAGCATGTATTTATTCAAACAAAACAAAAACAAAAGCAAACAGACGCTCCAAGTAAAGCACATAAGATGTGACCGAATAAAAATATAGTTTCAAGAGAAGAAACCTGATAAGTTGTCGATGAAGAAGGGGATGCCTTGGGCATCCCCAAGCTTAGATGCTTGAGTCTTCTTGAAATATGCAGGGATGAACCACGGGGGCATCCCCAAGCTTAGAGTCTTCACTCTTCTTGATCATAGTATATCATCCTCCTCTTGACCCTTGAAAACTTCCTCCACACCAAACTTGAAACAAACTCATTAGAGGGTTAGTGCATAATAAAAATTCACATGTTCAGAGGTGACACAATCATTCTTAACACTTCTGGACATTGCACAAAGCTACTGGACATTAATGAAACAAAGAAATCCATCCAACATAGCAAAAGAGGCAATACGAAATAAAAGGCAGAATCTGTCAAAACAGAACAGTCCGTAACGACGAATTTTAAAGTGGCACCAGACTTGCTCAAATGAAAATGCCCAAATTTAATGAAAGTGGCGTACATATCGGAGGATCACGCACGTAAATTGGCAGATTTTTCTGAGCTACTTACAGAGAGGCAGGTCGAAATTCGTGACAGCAAGAAATCTGTTTCGCGAAATCCAAATCTAGTATCAACCTTACTATCAAAGACTTTACTTGGCACAACAATGCAATAAAATAAAGATAAGGAGAGGTTGCTACAGTAGTAACAACTTCCAAGACACAAATACAAAATAAAAGTACTGTAACAAAACAAACACATGGGTTATCTCCCAAGAAGTTCTTTCTTTATAGCCATTAAGATGGGCTCAGCAGTTTTAATGATGCACTCGCAAGAAATAGTAGTTGAAGCAAAAGAGAGCATCAAGAGGCAAATTAAAAACAAATTTAAGTCTAACATGCTTCCTATGCATAGGAGTCTTGTAAATAAACAAGTTCATGAAGAAAAAAGTAACAAGCATAGGAAGATAGAACAAGTGTAGCTTCAAAATTTTCAGCACATAGAGAGGTGTTTTAGTAACATGAAAACTTCTACAACCATATTTTCCTCTCTCATAATAACTTTCAGTAGCAACATGAGCAAACTCAACAATATAACTATCACATAAAGCATTCTTATCATGAGTCTCATGCATAAAATTATTACTCTCCACATAGGCATAATCAATTTTATTAGTTGTAGTGGGAGCAAATTCAACAAAGTAGCTATCATTATTATTCTCATCATCAAATATAGGAGGCATATTGTAATCATAATCAAATTTATCCTCCATAACAGGCGGTATAAAAGACCAATATCATTATAATCATCATAAATAGGAGGCAAAGTATCATCAAAGTAAATTTTCTCCTCAATGCTTGGGGGACTAAAAATATCATGCTCATCAAAGCCACTTCCCCAAGCTTAGAATTTTCCATATCATTAGCAACAATGGTGTTCAAAGCATTCATACTAATATGTTCCATAGGTTTTTTAATTTTCGCATCAAACCATCCATGTCTTAAATCAGGAAATAGAATAAGAAGCTCATTGTTGTCCATTATGCCTAACTAGTGTAAACAAGAAACAAAAAGATGCAATTGCGGGATCTAAAGGAAATAGCCGAGCACACACACAACGGCGCCGGAAAAGTACTTTACAGGACCGGAGTATGAGCGCCTTTTACCTTTCCTCCCAACAACGCGCCAGAAAAGTGCTTGATGTCTACGGTGCTTCTATTCTTGTAGAAGTGTTGGGCCTCCAAGAGCAGAGGTTTGTAGAACATCGCAAGTTTCCCTTATCACCCAAGGTTTATCGAACTCAGGAGGAAGAGGTCAAAGATATCCCTCTCATGCAACCTGCAACCACAAAGCAAGAAGTCTCTTGTGTCCCGACACACCTAATAGGTGCACTAGTTCGGCGAAGAGATAGTGAAATACAAGTGGTATGAATGAATATGAGTAGTAACGGCGCCAGAAAAGTGCTTGCTGGCGTGCAATTGATGGTAGTAATATTGCAGAAAGTAAAGATGCAGTAAACAGTAAACAAGCAGCGATAGCATATTTAGGAACAAGGCCTAGGGATCATACTTTCACTAGTGGACACTCTCAACATTGATCACATAACAGAATAAATAGATAGATGCTAGACTCTACACCCTCTTGTTGGATGATGAACACCACTAACTGTGTAGGATTACACGAACCCTCAATGCCGGAGGTAACAAGCTCCACAATATTCAATGTTCATATTTAAACAACCTTAGAGTGCATAACGGATCAACATAACCAAACCAAGTACTAACATAGCATGCACACTGTCACCTTCACACTAAAGGAGGAATAGATCACATCAATACTATCATAGCAATAGTTAACTTCATAATCTACAAGAGATCACAATCATAGCCTACGCCAAGTACTACAAGATGCACACACTGTCACCATTACACCGTGTAGGAGGAATAAACTACTTTAATAACATCACTAGAGTAGCACACAGATAAATTGTGATACAAAACACATTGCAATCATAAAGAGATATAAATAAGCACTTCACTACGCCATTCATAACAGTGAATAAGTATTCTGTGAAATATAGCCTAAGAGACCCACACGGTGCACACTGTCACCTTTACACACGTGGGACAAGGAGTCTCCGGAGATCACATAAGTAAAATCCACTTGACTAGCATAATGACATCTAGATTACAAGCATCATCATATGAATCTCAATCATGTAAGGCAGCTCATGAGATTATTGTATTGAAGCACATAGGAGAGAGATTAACCACATAGCTACCGGTACAGCCCCGAGCCTCGATGGAGAACTACTCCCTCCTCATGGGAGACAACAGCGGTGATGAAGATGGCGGTGGTGTCGATGGAGGAGCCTTCCGGGGGCACTTCCCGTCCCGGCGGTGTGCCGGAACAGAGACTCGTCCCCGGATCTTGGCTTCGCGATGGCGGCGGCTCGGAAGGTTTTCCGGTTTCGTCGAACGTGGTAGGGTTTTCGCGACGGAGGCTTTAAGTAGGCGGAAGGGCAGCGTCAGAAGGGTTCTGGGGCCACCAGACACTAGGGCGGCGCGCCCCCCTCCTGGGCCGCATCGCCACCATGTGTGGGCCCCCTGTGGCCCCTCTCTGGCGGTTCTCGGTGTTCTGGAAGCTCCGGGATTCTAAGATCTTTGGCGTTGATTTCGTCCAATTCCGAGAATATTTCCTTACTAGGATTTCTGAAACCAAAAACAGCAGAAGGAACTGGCACTTCGGCATCTCGTCAATAGGTTAGTTCCGGAAAACGCATAAATATGACATAAAGTATGCATAAATCATGTAGATATCATCAATAATGTGGCATGGAACATAAGAAATTATCGATACGTCGGAGACGTATCAACACTCCTCCATGGTATGTGATTGATGGAAGGCACCCGAGGATTCGGTTAGCCATGGCTTGTGTAAGCAAAGGTTGGGGGGAGTGTCACCCATAATAAAACTAAAATACGTGTGTAAACAAAAGAGAAGAGGGATGATCTACCTTGCTGGTAGAGATAACGTCCTTCATGGGAGCCGCTCTTGAAAGTCCGGTTGGCGAGGTAGTTGGTGTACTCATTACCATTCGTTGTGACAACAAACACCTCTCAAAATGATTTTACTCCTGTTTTAAAATGAAAAGCTCTAGCGCATGTTAATCCCTCTTCCCTCTGCGAAGGGTCAATCTTTTACTTTTATGTTGTGTCTCCATCCTTTCTTTGAGCACTATCTTGAGAGCACAACTTGTCATTCTTAGTATAATATGCTTGTCCCAAAATGTGATTAATTGTGGTATAACTTTGATGCTTTTATCTTTGACAATCACTATTTCTAGTCTTTCTATGAACTTCAGAGGTGCCTGGGCATTTATGTTTTTCTGATCAAATATGGGCAAGCGAGATACCACTTTATCATATCATTCTATGAACATTGCAATCCTGCTTATATACATGATTCGTGATGCTTATTATTAATTGTTGGTACCTTTCCATGATTGACATAGCTATTAGATGATCTTATTTGCATGTATCTTATTATGAACTGCTTAAGTACTTGCCATATTATGAGAATATTTACATCATATGAACAAATGTGTTCGTGAAAGTTCTTTTATCGCTCAGTTGTTAACTGAATTGCTTGAGGACAAGCAATAAGCTAAGCTTGGGGGAGTTGATACGTCCAAAACGTATCTACTTTCCCAACACTTTTGCTATTGTTTTGCCTCTAATTTGTGTATTTTGTATGCAACTAACACGGACTAACGCTGTTTTCAGCAGAACTGTTCTGGTGTCTCATTTTTGTGCAAAAATTCAACTTTCAGGAAAAAACTCGGAATTTATGCGGAAGGTCCTATTTTCCCAGAATACTTACGGAGCGAGAAGGGCAAGCGGTGGGGCCCGAGGGCCCCACACACTAGGCCGGCGCGGCCCGGGAGGGCCGCGCGGCCCTAGTGTGTGGCGGCTCGGCCCCCGACGCCCTCCTTCGGACTACTTATTGCCTTCGACCTAAAAACGCACGGGAGGAAGTCGAAGTCGCCGAAACCCTCCGAACGCCGCCACATCGCGAAACTCCGTCTCGGGAGCCAAGTCTCCGTTCGGCACTCCGGACGGGAATTGGAGGAGATCATCGCCATCATCACCACCGATGTCTCTCCATCGACCAGCCATGTTTCCCCATCCATGTGTGAGTAATTCCCCCGCTGTAGGCTGAAGGGGATGGTAGGGATTGGATGAGATTGGTCATGTAATAGTATAAGATTGTTAGGGCATAGTGCCTAGTGTCCGTAATTGGTACTTTGATGATATTGTTGCAACTTGTTATGCTTAATGCTTGTCACTAGGGCCGAGTGCCATGATCTCAGATCTGAACATGTTATTATTTCATCATGATATTCATTGTTTATGGTCTTACCTGCAAGTTGTATACACATGTGCTGTCCTGCCAATGGCGAAGTGACAAATCGGGACAACCGAAGGGATGGTAGTGATGTGAGGATCACATGTGTTCACAGTGTTAATGCTTTGCTCAGGTACTCTATTAAAAGGAGTACCTTAATATCCATAGATTCCCTTGAGGCCGGCTGCCACCGGTGGTAGGACAAAAGATGTTGTGCAAGTTTCTCATTGCGAGCACGTACGACTATAATTGGAACACATGCCTATTGATTGCTTTGTACTTAGACACCGTTTTATTATTATCTGCAAATGCCTTGATTGTTACATGAGTTTCTCTCATCCATGCAACGCCGTTATCCGTCCCCGTGCCTACGATATTTTAATCTTTTTTTACTATAATCACTTGTTCTTTTTTGTTACTCTGCTTTGCTACTACTACTAAATCGTTACTATAAACTCTTGCGAGCAAGTAAGCTTCCAGCAATTGAACTCCGCTTTAATTCAAGTATTCTTTGTCTCCCTTGTGTCGAATCAATAAATTGGGTTTTACTACCCGCGAAGACTGCGATCCTATACTTGTGGGTCATCGAGGCAGCGCGAGCGCAGGAGACCCGTGCGGACGGCGACCCTTTCACCGAAGGGCTGCTCGCGCGCCGGTGCTGAGGGTGCTGAGGAAGAGGGCGGGGGTGAGGACGAGGAGGACGATGAAGAGGAGGAGGTGGAGGACGACGAGGACGAGGACGAAGAGGGCGGCGAGGGCGACGAGGAAGAGGACGAGGAGGGTGCCGGTGACGATGATCTCGTGGAGCTAGACGCGGACGACGTGAAGAAGAAAAAGAAGAAGAAGGCGTCAGGCACACGAGGCCCCAAGTGGACGGTTTTGGAGGATCTTTGTGTGGGCGAGTCGTGGGTGACGGTGAGCCATGACTCCATCATCGGCGCCAACCAAAAACACGGGAAGTATTGGGCGAGGATCAAGGCCGAGTTCGATGAGCGCAAGCTCATCAACAGCGAGTACAAGAAAGTGACAATGAAGAGGAGTCAAAAGGCAATGTCGACGCGATGGGCCATCATCCAGGCATCGGTGAACTCCTTCCATGGATACCATCAGGAATTACTGAGGCCGAGAGCGGCGCCGACCTCTCCCAAATGGTACGCCTCTTTCTTCCATAATCTGTAGCGCCTACATTGTGTTCGATGAAATGATTCCACTTCCTTTGGCTAGTTTGATAGGGCCATGGAGGTTTACGCGAGGAACTCGGATGGGCATAGGCCGTTCGCGCTGATGCATTGCTATAGCAAGCTCAAAGGGAATGAGAAATGGCGGTTGACGCGCCTGTCGCTGTCCAAGGAGAAGGACGCCATTGATCTGGACGCGGCGTCGGCAACGTCGGCAGGGCGTCCTACTGGAAACAAGGCTGCCAAGGCCGCCTTGGCCGGCGCCGCGTCGGGTGAGAAGACGCAGGCGTCGATCACGAAATGCCTCGCGGACGTCTCCTCGACCTTTCTCTCCCGCGCCAAAAAGAACGACGAAAGGTGGGCGAGGCTCAAGAGGCAAGAGGAGAAGTTGGAGCTCAAGAAACGCAGGGACGACATGTCCCTGGAGAGCGTCGACAGATGGAATGTCTCCCCGGACGCGGGCGGCGCACAACTTCTTCAAAGGCCGATCCTCGACGACATCGAAGCCAAAATGGCGGCGGCCGACGCGGCAACCCAGGCAGCGGCGGCAAAGCTGCGGCGCAAGAGGCTGCGCGTCTTCGACTACTACACCATCGTCGGCCTACGCGACGGCGGAGGAGACGGGTATGCACACCGAGCAGATCGCGACGAGGTCGTCGTGATCGACGGGTCGTCGACTCAGGATACGTCGCCGTCGATCAACCCCTTCTTCTAATTTAGCATGCACTTTGGTCTGTAATATGATCGCGCACCTAGTACTTTGATCGCCGCTACTCTGATCGCGACGATTCGACGGGAACGATCTCTTTTGAATGCAAAATTTGAATTCTTGATTGGGGGCGGCGTTTGGGGGACGCGACTGGGGAGCGACGTCCCCCAAACGCGGCACGAACACGTCCCCCAAATGCTCTAAGAGCATCTCCCGCGTCCCCAAAGCGTCCCCAAACCGCGCGGATTGAGCGTTTGGGGGACGTGTTTCGTTCGTGCGCGTTTGGGGACGTCGCTCCCCGCGTCCCCCAAACAAAATTTGGGAAATTTTAAACTTAACGAGATTCGATTAGATTCATCCAAACTTACATAGATTCGAACGAAATTTGACTAAATTTAAACTAAACCTAATCTAGAACCACTTGCGGCGGGCGTCGTATCTTCTGGAAGTTGTACATCTCCGGTGACGACCTCCTTGACGCGCTCCTCGACGGGCTCGTCGACGGGCTCGTCCTTCACCAAGCCGCTTGGTCTGCCTCGCCGTCGTCGGTGAGGTCCACGAGCGGCTTGCCGGAGTCGCGGATGGACATGGCGATCACCGCGTCCGGTCGCCCCTCCGGGCGTCCTTGTCGTTCATGGACGCCAAGAAGCTGCCGCAGCCTGGGCGATCTCGGGGTCATCGGCTGCGCGATGAGCCTGCTGCCGCTCTCCGCCGCGGCGCCGCGCCGCTTCTGCTCCTCCTTCCCGGGGATGATGAGGCGCGCCGCCGCGTCTCCCTTCTGCCGCCGGCTGCGCCGCCACGCCTCGTGTTGATGGGCGTCGCCGCTCCTTGACCTCCGTTTGGGGACGGTGTAGGCGCGGACCGGTGCGACGAGGATGGCGTCGATCGCGCCGTCCCGAGGAAGAAGAGTGCGAGGAGGAGGAGGAGTACGTCGTCCTCCTCGGCTGCCATTGAGGGCGGCGGCAGACGCATCTCCAACCTTGGCGCCGTTGCGGATGCCGACGTTGTCGAGTGCGCCGGAACGCCCCAGCGGCGGCCGTCCTTGTTCCGGTGTTGGGGCCGCCGACGAGGTGCTCGGTGCTGCGCATCTCGACGTCGTACTTCGCCTTGAAGTACGTCGTCCACCAGGCGTCGTTGTTGGTGACCGCCCACGTTGGATCCAACCGCTCTGCGGTGGTGAGTTGAGCCCGCCGGGCCTTGATGGCGTCCCTCCATTGATCCGTGTCCGGCTTCGGCGGCGGCGGGATGCCAATGCCATTCACGGCCATCTTCCGGCCGCCGGCGGCGCATGTCCCGGCGGGGATACCGGCGTGGTACGGCGCCCACGCCTCGGCACGGTGAGGCTGCCGCGGGAGGACGAGCTCGACATTTTGGAGCGGCGAGGAGAAGATCAGGAGGAGGCGGCGGCGATAAGGATTGTGAGCGGCGAGAGCTGCGGGGCGTCTTAAAACGGCGGCGATGGTGGTTGCACGCACTCCGGCGCGGATGGCCACGCGGCCATGCACGACGAGACGCGTCCCTGCGTCGCACGGGAAAACAGGGACGCCATTAACGTCGCTTGACCAAAGGTAGGCGACGGGGTTTTAGCCTTCCGTGCGGGTCGGCCCCGCCACTCGCTTTTCGTTGTGTCGCGTGCCGGTGCATCCCGTGGGACGGGGATGGGCTGGCGCCGGACATTGGGCGCGCGGATAAAAATGGGCTTTGGGGCTGGTGACGGTTTTTATCCGCCCCAAATCCCTTTGGGGGACGCTTTGGGGACGCGACTGGAGATGCTCTTAGTCCCAATAGTTGTAAAATGGGATTAGGTAGTCCCAAAAGTTGTCCCAATGTCTGAACCAAGGATGGGCCAACCAAATGTTACAATGATTCTTATTGTCAAAGTTTGCAGAACTTACCTGTATTTGTATTTGCGTAGATTAAACTCAATATTTCTTGGACGTCGCTTGGATTGAGTCAACAATCCACGTAACATCTAAAGGTATAATTGTTGCACCCCCATGGGGATCTCACAGCGCTTCTAGCTTCTGAGCCATTGGATCTCCACTATCTGGCCAATCTCGTCCATTGATTGTGGGCTCAGAGCAATGCTGCTGGTTGGCTGGGCATTCTCCCGTTGGTCCTCCCGCTAGAGAAAACCATGCAACGGCAGTGTGCTACCCGCCTAAGGCTGCTCGTGGGTCCCACAATGGTCCAGGCCCGCTCGTCGGTGGCTCTGGGTGGATTCTGGTTCGGTCGAGTGTGGAGTCAGCCCGTGAAAAAGATATCCACCCGCGGGGTAGAATAGGCTTTTCCTCACGCGCCGTTTCGGCCGGTCAGTACGCTACCCTAGCAGCCAGTCCCCAGTCCCCAATCGCATCACGCTCCATCCTCCCCAATCCCCTGCTCTCCCTCCCACACGCCATCTCGTCTCCCTCCGCCGCCGCGTTCGCGTTGCCGGCGGGAGCAGCGCCCGTCGCCGCGCGCTATGCGGTCAGGAGTGGCTGGTGGAGCTCAGCCTGTTCTGCGCGTTCACGCATCATCGAGCCAGCCATCGAAGGGAAGATTTCAGGCCGCCACCATTGGAGATGCTCGCCCAGGAAGACCCCTTCTCCTCCCGCTCCCATCATGCTCCATCCCCGCCACCAAGCACGCACACTGCATCGACTTTCGGCAAGAGCATCATAACCACCGCTTCGTCCGATCCCTAGGCCAGCAGAGAGACGGCGACGACCACATGGAACCAACAGGAGGAGGAAAGGTCCTATGGGGAGGATGGGTTCAGAACGCCGAGATTTCTCCATCCTGAAAGACCTAGGTGATTTTTTTTTCATTTGTTCATCTCCAGTTCATCCATCTATTCTTGGTTATTTAGACCTCGATCTGTGGGTGGAGAGGGGATGAAGGGACGAGAAGGCTGCTTGGAGGACGGGAGTCGACGTCCAGAGGCCTGGAGGAAGAGGTGCTGGGCGGCGGAGGAGGGGCTTCACCGGCGCGGGAGGATCTTCACCGGTCGCAGGAGGAGGAGGGTGGATGGCGGCCGCTTGTGCTTCCTCCTGGCGACAGCTGCGTGGCCTCGTCCAGTACATGGTGCAACAGCTTGACAAGGATATGGGGCGGTAGCGGTTTGACCAGGGAGGAGGCGACCACTCCCGACCGAATAGCACGCAGTGACGGAGCGCCGCTCCTGCCGGCCGCTGCCGGCCGCCGCACGTCAGGTATTCGCTAACCCCCTTTTTCCAGTCTCTGCTAGCTATGTGCCTGTGTGTGTTGTGTGTGTTCTGTGTTGTGCAATTGGCTCAAGCTATGCAAGGTTGGCTTGATCTGAATTCTAATGGTTGTGCGTGTGTTGTGCACCAATTTTTCTGGTGGATCATTGGTGGAGGAGCAAGGTAGAGTTGCCGCGCCTGAAGTTTTTGCCGTATCTGTGAGGAACGAGTGCAGCATGAGGGACCACTATGAACCCATGGTATGAAGTGTTTTTCTTATTCCCTTCATGTATTCCATCAAAGATTAGAGTAGCAGGTAGTATTTAAGCATCAGAGCGCCGAACCAATCTGCAATGTCTAGCTTCCTCTGTGTATGAACCTAAGATGTTATACAAATGAAGCTAAATGAGATATGACATATTTTCCAAGGGAGATATTGGAAGGGTTTCGTCTTGCTGCAGGTCAAGAACTGAAGGTCCCTTTGTGTCTTTCTTAGTTTGTGCAAACACTTGCTCAAAATAAAAGTAACAATGAAAATCCCATCTGTGTATGTAACTTTTGATTTCTGCAACCTACATCCAACTCCTATGTTCGTGTAGTGGTTTAATTGGCATGAGCATTAGACGCAGGCGCATCTTTTAGTTGATAATATAGTAATGAACTTTATCAGTAATATTCACATTGTAATATCTTATCTGTGGTCAAATTTATATGATTCTTATACACAGTAAAATTTCCAAAAGCTTTTTCGCGTTAATAGCGTTGATGAGGATCAAAGCAAATATGCACCTAGCAGTTTCTTCTGTACTAAACATGAGCGAACCGGAGATCACTTAGGTGACTGCTCTTTGTAGGAATGCAGCCTCCTTTCGGTACACACACTTAGGAAATCAAAGCGATGGCAAAACACTGTACTGCAAGTGTTGACTTCAGGATATCTCATGAATGTGTTATACTCCTTGACACTCAGGTAGAGATGAAGTTATTTTGCTCTCTGCAACGGTGTGTTCCTAATACAAGAACATTTGAGCTAAACATCTTGCTGCTAATATTTTTGAATAAAAACCACTGTCATGCAGCCAGTATACAGTCCATCCATCCTAATTGATATGATGATGCCAGATGGTTCATCAACACTTACTGTTCTTAGTGGTGATCCATTACCAGCAGATCTGGCCGGAGAGCTAATGGGAATTCAGGTAAACACTTCACTTAAATAAATTCTTACACTCGATTGTATTACTGCTAGCTTTACTTTGGTAAATCCCTGTATTTTCTGTTGTTCTGCAAGGAATTTCTGTAGCTAGGTGTTTTCTTGGCATATGTCTGTAATATTTAGTTGGTCGAAGGGATCAATGATTTTTCCATGTGGGAGCTCATACTTACGGTATGTTGTCTGGCTATTTTTTTTTGTATCAATACTCCTTTCATCGGAGCCTTACGATCTGCTGGTAAGCAGTGCCAACTGTTAATTTTGTAGAGGAAACCCAGTTTCTTTGAGCCTGATAAAGTAGTCTACGCATAACAACAGAACCGTTTTGATATGGTTCATAATTAAGTATGTAAATTATCATGTAACTTCAACAAAACTAAAAGCGGTACCGATGTTACTCTTAGATTAAAAATTCATAGTATGATCTTACATATATAATATATATACCTAATTTTCTGTTTATATGAAAAATTGCAGCCTGGAGCAACTCAGAGATGGTGCAGGGGAATACGCTCACCAATATTTGGACTGACATATTGTAGTTCCACACCATACAGTCATCTCGGCCATTCATTAATGGTAATACTTTATGACTGCTACCAATTACATTATTCCTTACTGCCTTACGTTGTGCTATGGTTCTGCCTTTAAAAGCTTGTATTTAAGTGTAACCTATCCAATTTAAGTGTATATCCAGTGTACATGTAACCCGACTTAATTTCTATTTTCATTAGCTTTCTTTCATCATGAGCTGACGAGTTTCCCATTTCCTTGCTTCTCTGGGAAACTCAGTGTGTTATTATGGACCTGGTTATACATTTTAGTGATGCATGATCAGGAGTAATTTTCCCTAGCATGATTTTAGTTGTTTTTGCCTGTTCACTACAGCAAGATTCTATTAATAGCAAGACGGTCGGCATGATCCACTTTGCATCTCCTTTGAATTTTAGGTTTAACTCAAAAATAATGTAGTAAACTGTCTGCATGGAACAATAAACTGTACTGAAATATCCTTAGTACTCAAGTTGGTTCTTGAACTGTCAAAGAAACAATAGCAGCATTTGGGAAGGATTTTGATTTGTATCTACGCCATAATTTCCAAGGCTATTCTTGACATTGACCTAGGTTTTTTGCCAAATCTACAGCAGAAGCATTACTCTATGTGGGCAGTCTCTTCCCCTGTTTTCCTTCAGTTTCTTAACTTTCTGAGCATCATTTGAAATATGATGGGCTTGTTTGATTTCATTTAGTTCAGTTATCTTGGCAGAGCCAAATTTATGTTGTTGTTGACAGTACTCTGATCATTTTGTATGGTCATGTCCCCTGGCCCCTTCCCATATTTACAGTATTTTCACCTTGTTTATGTCAACCTGGTGAATCTATATCAGTTTTTCTCCATTTCATAATTGACACCCTTGAAGGTGCAAGGTTGTGGCTCATAAGTCATAAATTGAATTATGGTGTTTGAATGCATGCATCTCTGATAGAAATAGAGACATCAAGCATGTACCAGTTAGCCATGTTTACTGAAACATTTTATCAAATTATTTTGTTTCCCTGTTCTTTGAAATAATCATATGTTGCATGTTAATATGTGACTGAACCTGATGACTTTTAGATTTAGAAATCTGGTGCTGCTCCCAATTATTCCAAAGGGTGTGATTCTACCGAACTTTCTTGTGTGCATGCACCAGGTCCCTGAGCAGCATAGCTAAGTTATTGCCGCTGGCCCTTTTATTTGGATTCTCTAATGATGTTCAGTCCTGCAGATTGTAGTATTCGTGTGAAAAAATATATTTATTATTTCCTGCTGTTATATTAAGCATTAAATGGCAAACCCGTTGTTTAAACAGGTTTTGCCGAGTGAATACTTTGAAAATATGTGCATGTAAGTTATCCGTCCTGTTTTATATTCTCTACATTGCTGCATTTTTTAGGACCTTCCAGATCATAATGTGGTGGAGACTCATAATAATAGTTAAAGCTTGGTTGAACTTTAAGGACAAAGATTTATGTACATTGTGGTCGGAAGGTACTTCCGCTGATTCCTTAGCTTATGAATACTGGAACATTGTCCTAATCATGTTACTTCGTTGCTTCTGGTTTCAAGCTACTCGGACATTCTTGCAGTTGTTTAGTGCTTAAACTACTCATAGAAGATGCATCGGTTGCAAGCATGTGCTCAGTTTAGAGATTGGTCGTGTTTATGTTATCTATACTTTCTATTAGTGGTAGGCTCCAGGTCATGCCACAGTTATTTCATTTCCTACATTTCGTGTTGTTGTATAAAACTGTGATCAATTAGTCTACCTTGAGTATAAAACTGCGATCAGCCGACCAATCAGTCTACTGAAAAATATTTTTTTGTCTCTTGTCTTTAAATCGCCCCTGGTTAAATCTTCAGATCGCCCCTGTTTAGTTTTAGTCTCTGTGTGATAGCTTCTTTTCTTGCATCTCCTGTATTTTGTTTATTTGTCTGTCTACCAAGGATCCACTAAACATAAGCACCATTGAATTAAGCTATCTAAATATGAAATATGTAGTATTGTGGTTATTTCTTTACTATAACTTTTACTCTTAGTTTCCTTCAATGTACCAATGTCAGTGGACGTGAAGAATAAATGGCTTAGGTAGTGACAGTAGCTGATACGGATAAAAAAAACACAAAATAATCGGAACCTTGCTAGAACTACAAGGAGCTAATGTATCTTTCTTTCCAAATTCCATCTACTTTGAAGGCAAGAATACACTAGAGGATAGCTTTAAATATATTGGCTTATAATAATAAAAAATCAGTGCCGAACAACATACCAGGCGCTGAGGCACCGATTAGCATCTGCTTGAGTAGCTCTGTAGATTATTTTCCCTTCTACGGCTCTCCATTTGCCACCGCCTACTACCACCGAGTCATTCCTCTTTATTCTACAGCAAGATGGTGTTCTCTAGCGAGGTTGTTCGCTGTACATGTGTGACCTTCACTGGTAGATGAGGCCTCTCTCTCCTGTCTCCCGATGCCCATGAGTTGTTTTCTCCTCTCTTGATACCCACCAGTAAGGCTTCTGGTATTTCTATTCTGATTGGGTGTTCCCTATGACCATTCTTTAAATGCTCCTGTTTTCAGCCCAACACATCAGCTGCCTGGAACACAGGTCCATAAGTTAGTTAAAAATCTATGCTAGCGTTTGGTGAAAATAGAAGTAAAATTGGAAAATAAATGGTGACTATATTCTGCAGAATCAAAGTTAACGCAAGATCCTTTTTTCACTTTGTCCATAAGTTTGACGTGTGATATCTAATCAATAAAAAAAATCATGTGTATATTTTTTTGGAATGTACTTAGTTGGGGTCATAGTTTAACCTTTACTAGAGGCTATAAACGACAGGAAATCATCTTTCCAAGCATGAATGTTCTGCATGCAATACTTATAGACACTCTTCTCTGTTTTGTAGTTGACTACCTGCTATTTTCAACCTTAGAATATGTATTTATCTTTTCTCATATTTGCCTTCAGTAGTGATCTATGTTTTATTAATATCAGTAGTGCTCTGTTATCTTTCAGCAGTGCTATCTGATCTTTTCATGAAGTTTGGTTGTTTAGTTAAAAAAGGAACTAATCGTGATAGTACAACGTTTTTAAATTGTTGCTATGCATGAATGGCATGGTTGACAAGTTAGCATCTTGGACGAAACTTATGAAGAGTATTTTTAAGAAAAAGAGCTAGATTCTTCAGATTGAGTTCTTTGTGCCGCCAGTTGTTTAATCATCTCGCTGTGCATATTTTTCAGAATGTCAGTAATCTCTGAACAAAAGAAACAAACTTTGTAGGTATGATAGACTAGCACAAATTCCAGTAAATGAGACAAGTTAGCAAATGAGATAGACACGAGTGAAGAATATAACATTTGGTTTTTGTTCAGCGAGGAGAAGAAGCACATCAGTGGAAACAAAGGCAACACGTCAACGCCATATGGTTCTTTCTTCCTGGCTCAACAAACAGGTTGGTGTTGTGGCCATGGCGCCTGGAGAGGCTGCGGCGGCTCCACCGACGTTGTGGTCGCCTTCGCCGAGCAGCGACATGGCCGTGGGGAGCATCATATAGTTCTTGCGTGCGTGATTCATGATCTAAAGGTATAATTGATGCCCCCCATGGGGGCCTCACAGCGCTCACACCACGTGAGCCGTCAGATCTTTGCACTTCTTTCATCTTGGCCGTTCATTCTTGGCAGAAAGCAACCATGTGGGTGTTTTCTCTTTGGTTCTCCTGCTAGCTAAAGGCATGAAACATCCATCTTTTACCCGCCTTCGACTGATCCTGGGCCCCACCTTTGGCCTGGCCCGCTCGCCGGTTGCTGTGGGGGCTTCTGATTCGGTCGGACATGTGACTCCTTCGCTCCATCTGTCACCGATTGGGCCACGTGTCACCTATCGATTAGCTGCGTCGGTTGGGTGGGAGACAAAAGCAGAGCCCGGCCAAACCCTACCCATCCCGTTCTCGTCTCTCTCCTCGTGCCCCCAATCCCCGCCACCACCTCCCTGCTCCCCCTCTCATTTGCATTTTCTTATCCTGAACCGGGCTTCATTTTACAGTGGGTTGATATGAAAATCCATAAATGCATGTTGGATAATTCATTACCTTTTTCATATTCTTTTAATAGGTAACACACCAAGGATATTGACATATTGTATTGCTGCTCACATGTGGCGTAGCAGCAGAGGCGGGACGAGTTTGCTTGTGCTAGAATTCCGTATGAATCACAACACCATCAACTTTTCATGTGCAATAATTATTTATGAACCACATTATTTTTTCTCCTTTGTGCGGCGGTTCTCTAGCTTTCAACCTGATTTTGGCTTTGTCCCAGCAAAAGTGAGAAAATAGGAATTGCAGACCTGGGAGGATGAACTAGCACCTTATATATGCTCAAGATCCAGGAAGCATCTAGCTCAAGATCTAGGTATGAGTTCCTTCCCTCAACAGATAGGAAACTTGATAGCTGTTAAATTCGCTTGGTTAAACTACGATGGATGAAGTTCAGAATACAACTGTTCTAAGTACTGATGGAATAACTCAGGGACTGAGGTGTTCAAGATTACGCTTAGAAAAACACCTTCAAAATACAAAAATATATTTAGTCGTTCCAATTATTACTGAAGGGTATCCGCACCAATATGCGATTTACCTATTTTGAGTACACTGGATGCATAGATTTTGGTAAACTTCATTACTTCCTTCGTCAGTACTGGTATGAAAACAGTGACACTATCCTGTGCTTGGTTCATCTGCAAGGCCTGATAGTCGGCTTTAGTTGGACTGTAACTTGAACATCGGCGATACGGCGAGCAACAATTTCACAAAAGTACTAAAATCTGATGATTCACACCCTTTTGTCTTATTTTCCTGAAATGAAATACAAGACCCACCCTTAAGGCCCCGCTCGGATTATGGTTGGTCAGGCTATTTCCCAAAATAATCCTATGGATCTTTCACTGTTAGTTGGAGAATCTCTCTGTTTTGGGCTGCTGCATACTGCTCTGTCAACTTTGAATTTTCATTCTCATATATGTGCTTGCCTTTTCGTATGATTCACATTCGTACCATGCAGGTTGTTGAGGTTCTAACAATTTTCATGCTTCAGGCGATGCTGAAGTTCAACCACAAGTACATGACTCACGTGGCTGAGTCAAACTATGGAGCTTTCACTGTTCTACCTGGGAGTCTTTCAGTGTGCAGAAGGCCTATGGACAGTTTGGTGGACGCAAATAAGATATACTAAATGATCACGGGACGTGGGAGAACTTTGCTGCTCTGTAATATACATCTGCTTTTAGCTTTTTTCTTTTCACTTATATACCAATGTTTAATGTAACATTTTAATAATGGGCTATCAAATGCATGGAGCGTTGATTGAAAATAAGATACTAATGATTATAAATACTCAAAGATTATAGCTACTACGGGCTTGGCAGCAAAAATGGGAGTGAGAAATTTAACATGCATCTACTTTTGCTGTCTAACCACCGCGTTTTATATTGAAGCTTATAGCGTTTTACTAATTATGAAAGGCGGGGTGGCGCGAGAGAAACCTTTTTTGCCGTCAAACAGGTCTTTGTTTTCTGAACAAGTACTGAATATTGTGTATGCGGAACATTCTAATGTGGAAGACTGGTTGATACAGTTTGGAGTAGTCTTCTTTGTAACGTTCAAGATCAGGGGTTTAGGTTTAAACATGTAGGTGCCTCCTTGGAGAAGCAACTAATGTTAGTCGGTAACTTGGTATAATATATTTTCTTAGATTCATTATGTTTTGTAAGACCTAAGAAAATTATTATCACTTTCGCATTTATACACGAGTTTTACGGGATCGTGTGCCAAGGCGCACTTCAGATAGCTTTTACCAACCATATCGTGTGCTACTAAGTTCGTGATTTCGTGTGTTTTATCGGTTTCGTCCAATCAACTTTGTTTTGTAAAACCTAAAAAACGTATTGTCATTTTCCCAGATTTTTATTGTCGTTATACAAAATGTAAATCGATGTAAATTTCACGGGATCGTGCGCCAAGGCGCACATTCAAATCTAGTATTTATTATTTTCTCACCTACAGCTAACACTCTAGGTCAACGATGACTCAATCAGCATGTTTAGAGTATCACGTTTCACCAAAAGCACATTCAGATTTCAACGCTTAGAAATACCAGAGCTAAATCTAACATTCAAAAAAAAGATGGAGAGCTCAACCGGGAATATTTAATTTAGGTCACATGGTGTAGATGCACCCATTGTTCAAAAACATATTTTGAAAAATCAAAAACTTTAGAAAAAGTTATTTTGATAAAATGATTTTTTCTGTCATCCGTGTAAAAAAGGCAATTCTTCGGTGCTCCAAAATAGCTTTTTACGATACATTTTCTTATCTTTTTTGGCCACAAACAATATCATTTTACCACAATTTTGTACTGATTTTTTTTAAACTATGACATAAATTTAAAATGCGTTTTGCATAATAGGTGTGTCTACACAAGTGAGCCGAAACACTATGTCCAGCTCAACTACCCTATTTTTAGACTCATTTAACATAACATAACTACTGCAAGTTTATCAAAATTTAGATATCAAAATTTATATAAATCTTTGATATTCTTTTATCGACGGAGGGAGTACAAGATATGGCGCATCGACGATCTATCATGCGACGAAGGATTACTACACAAAAAAAGCAATTTTCAAGACTTCAATCATATGATCCACTGTGGCTTTATTTTCCATATCCAGATTACTATCACGAGGATCCCTGACCCTAGAGAATGTTCCCTGATGTAATTATTTTCCTTCTTTACTCATATTACACCTCCCAAATCTATCGGTGACGCAAGCGCATGACGGGTTAGCAGCTCTTTTTTTCCCTGACCGGTTATTAGCATCACTGATAGATTCAATACGGAAATAGTAGGTACATTAATTAAAAGAACCGTGTGTGAGCTGCTGGTTATTGGTTGCGGTGTGTGTTCAGGGGGTCTCACGCTCGAATCCTAGTAGCAGCAAATTTCTTTTTATTTCTTTACTGTTACCTGACAGGTGGGACCCACATCCATTAGTCATCAGCAAGTACACAAATTGTGTAAGGCCTATTTTGCAAAAAGACCAATGCCACATGTCAGCTCTAGATAGGCTGAGACTAATTTTGCACATTGGGACAACTTCTGGGACTATCCGGCCCCATTTTACAATTATTGGGACTAAAGTGCACGTAGAGTATAACTATTAGGACTAGTGGTGTATTTAGCTCTTTGCGAATCAAAGACTTTTATTAATTAATCATCAGGCTTACAATCGTTCTGCACGCATTGTACTAGAAAAGTAGGAATATGATTAATCTGAAGACACCTACGTCTACTAGATGATGCTTGCTTAGCACACAAATGCGCTCCTTCATTTGCCTTTCTCCCGATGAAGTCTAGCTTAAAAACCTCCATGTTGGAGCTTAGTTCTTCAATCTCATAAAGAATCATAGCTATTTTAGATCTGCCCGTAGATCTTTCCTTCCAGAGGTTAACAACTTCTTTTTGACGCATGTTTCACTTTCTTCAAAAAGAAAAAGAAAAAAATATAATTAGACCCGCGGTACAAATAGTTGTCCAGTGCAATTTAGGAAAAATAGGTGCAAAATGTGTTTTCGGGTACTAATAGTAATCAGCATGGTGCAAATTAGCCAAACCAGTAAGGAACACACCTGTGGCTGCCACGATGGATCAGTAATTTTGTAAAAAAAAGTCCTTAAAAACCAGAAGTACTAGCAATTTAGGTTCTTCGACAAGGCAAGCTCATGTAGTTGCTTATGAGATGCTTTGCTCCGCCGCTCGCTCAATGCGGTTGGAGGTTTAGTTAGGGTTCATATGATGATGATCATAGAGGTGCTTAGCTACAAAACTAGATGTAATTGGTACGCATAGTGTGTATGAAACATTTACCTCATGTATCAACGCAATTTGTTTGTGTTTGGATGGTGCCTTCTTTCGGTGTGATTTCCATGCCTACAAATCCTGGAATTTGATGGATGAATGAGTTGTGATCGGGTTTCTATATGATCTCTTAAACATGTAGTCAATGCATAAGCAATAATGTAGGTTTACGATCACATCAATAGGGATTAAGTAAATCCCATGTTTTGGAAATTTTTAGCACTCATGTTTGCTTCTTGTTTTTAATTTTGTGGATTAGCAATTAAGAAAAGGAGCAATTCAGTGAGTTGGTTCCAAATTTATTGAGCATAGAATAATTAGTTAGTGCATTATTGAAAAGCCCATGTTTTGGCATGTGTTAACACTCAATGCTACTCTTTTCTGTTTTTTGCATGTGTTATCTAAATATAGTAAATATTGAAAATTTAACTAAATTTTGTGTGTCCAATGAATTTAAATAATATACCATTGTAAATTTATTTCATATTGGTGCAATATAGGTGATCATCCTAGTAAGTTCACTTCAATGATGCATGTTTTGTGGCCAACATGAGAATCTTTGCTATATCAGTGGGATTGTTGATATTTTTGACAACTGCAATACTAGCACGTGGTAGTTCTTTGGATTCAAGATTTCATTAGACAATTCTAGGGCATGAGGTCATTAACAAACTCAAGTATATTGGTGCCTTCCTAGGAAAGATATAATAGGGATAGTTTGCTCTTAGAGTCATCCTTGGAATGACAACAACTCTCAAGGACCCATTTTTTGTGTACATTTTGTGGATCACACCAACTTTCTGAACAAACTTAGAGATGAATCAGTTGGCAATACTGAGGACATGTTCACTTTCAATGACATCATCAAATCTCAAAATTTGGTGGATTTACCTTGAAAGGGGGCTAGCTACACCTGGAGTAATATGCAAGTAGACCCACTGCTTGAGCCTCTTGATTGGTTTCTCACTTCAAAACAATGCAACATCTTTTTCGAACACTACATTGCAAGATTTGTCTAGGCATGTCTCACATCATGTTCCTGCTAGATATCAGTTCAAACTAAAATATCAAGAAGCAAGATTTTTAGATTTGGAAACTTCTAGATTCAGGTTTCACTGAAACTGCCAAAGCTGCTTGGCAAATACAAGGCAGAAACCCTAATCCCACAATGGCTTTGAATGCCAAGCTATAAAATGTGAGAAGGGCTCTTAAAAGATGGATTAAATCAACCTCCAAATTATCTATGCTAATTGAAAATTTCTAGATGTACTTTCTCAAGTTGATTCTTTGGAACAATTGAGAACTCTTACCACACTTGAATGATATTTTAGAAAATTTCTTAAAGCTCATATTTTTATATTGCAATCTTACATGCAATAGTATTAGAAAAAGAGATCCATGGGAGATGGATAAAATATGGTGATGACAATACAAAAAAAATCACAGGGTTGCAACTGAAAGACTAGAAGGAATATTACTCCCTCTGTTCCTTTCTATAGTTCCTATAAATTTTTGGCATTTGTTTCAGAATATAAGGTTGTAGATTAGCTTTTTTTCAATTACCCCCTCCCGTTCAGCTCCCAAATCGTTTAGCTCCCAAAATTGTTATGGTAAGTTAGAAAGATATGAATTTCCCAAATTTTACGTTGATCTCAAATCGTTCAGCTAGGGGTCTTGTGTAAAAAATACTCTTGCGCTAATTTCCGTGCCAAAAAACAATAGGCACTATAGAATGGAACATGGGGAGTATTGACTATTACTAAAGCAGATGGAACCATTGCTAAAGATCATGATGGAAAGTTTCAAGCTTACAATCTAAGTCTTGGAATTTCGAATGCTCATGAAATGAAATTTGATCTTGCCCCCCTCTTCACTCCTCTGTTAGGTTTATCTAGCATGTATTCACCATTCTCCAAATAATAAATTGATAATGTAGTAAAGAAAATTCCAATCGATAAGGCTCCAAGAACATATGGGTTTCAATGCATGTTTCCTTCTAACATGTTGGCAAATTGTTTCACTTGATTTCCAGAACTTATTACAAGCCTAATCTGAATAAAAAAAATGAAGGGTATTTCCGGACAACATTAACAACTCTCTTATTACCTTGATCTCGAATAAGGCATATCCTTCAAGCGTAAATGACTACGAGCTTATTTTCTTGCTAAAATCATGTTTGAAGCTTCTTACTAACCTTCTGGCAGATAGACTTCAAGAGTGGATCCTAAAATTAATTCATCCAAATCAATATGGGTTATAAATTATACAACTATACAAGATTGTTTGGCTTCGGCATTTGAGTTCACTCATCGATCTGAACCATGAAAGAGAGATATTATCATTTCAAAGCTAGATTTCGAAAAGGCCTTTGACATGATGGAGCTGCAGGTATTCGCAACAGAAAACAAAAAATTCTAACTTATCACACCCTAATATGCCCAAGATCTATCTAAGAAGTAATGTTGTAATAGAGATGATATCGGTGACGTACCCTCGAAGACCGATAGCGGTTAACATTCTGTTAGAACATGGTTGATAACTCGTGGACGACCTCAGGGTCGTGTAGAAGTCACCTCCCACGACATCGAGTTCTCGGGTGCAACACCGCATAGTTTCACACATGTTCGGTGCTCAACGACGCTCCCGGCTCCGATGCAGCGAAGTTGCGAAAGTAGATCATCTGGATCTGGATCCTAGTTGAGTTGTGCTCCCGCGCACTGGATGGAGTTGTCTTCCTCCCGATGCAGTTCTTTAGGGAACCGCACAGAGAAAAGCTTGAGAGAGATATTTCTTTATTTTATTGTGTAATAAATTTGCCCCAATAGGCCATTATATACGGGGGCAAAGGGGTGCAATGCTTCATAAGGTAGCAAGGTGGGACAAATGAGAAGGAGGAGTTGGGGAGCCGGCTGGCCAGCCTAAGGGAATATCTCCCGAGTTTCATTGAACTCTTAAGTGTGTTACCCTACGGTTTAGAAATAATGCATACATGAACCATTATGATCACCAGGGGGCTGGATAACCATAGTGATCCCTATGTATTCCACGAAGATATGATCGTCGTTTGAACTATTATGTTGAGTCTTATTCCTTTTGTTCATCTGATGCCGACACTCGTCTGAGACATGATCGTCGGTATCATTATACCTAGTTCGATCTCGTTACCGACAAGACTATTCAAAGCGTTGCTTGTGTGGTTCCATCCCCATGACTTAGTTATACGCTGCACAACTTTCATGGATATTATGTTACCGAGTGGGCCCTTTGTATCTCTCCATCAAACAAATCCCGCTATTGTGATACATACACCTCAACCCATTCCATTGGAATACCAAACTGCACATTTATGATCACCCTTTTACGGTGTGACGGTCGATGCAATCAAATCAGTCTCCTGTGACAGTGATTATATATGATCTCACGATCGAAGGATCATGTCAGTACGCTTTTATAAACATCGTAACATTGAACTTGATGTGACTTGATTGCGTTACAATACTTATGTTTTGGGTATGTCCATCATATCATTTATCCAAACGATATGATCTCATTGTCAATGACGTGTATGTCCATGATCAGAAACCTCGATCAACGAATGACCACAATGAACTAGTTGTGCACATGTGTGCTCAGTAAGGACCTTGTTATTTGTTTACAATACCACACATGTATTAATGTTTCCGCTTAATGAAGTTATAGCATGGCACAAAACTATTATAAACATTTGTCATATAATAAAAAAATACTTATTATTATTTGCCTCTAGAGCAATATCTCCAAAAGGAGCATGATACAATTTTGAAAATTCTTGCTCATTTATGCTTTGATGACACTTGGCTACACTGGATTAAACGCATATTGAACTTTGGCCATTCATCTATACTGGTAAATGGAGTTCTTGGAAAATCTTTCCATTGCAAGAGAGGAGTTTGTCAAGGTGATCTTTTATCGCCATTACTATTTGTTGCTAGTGTAGAATTATTGCAGAAAGTTATAAGTAAAGCATACAAATAATGACATCTTCAGCTGCCCAAAATGTATACATGACCTTTGTAGACTTCAAGAAAACAAACTTACAACTTGCTAGTGTTCTAGGTCCTTTCCCCACTCCAACTTACGTTCAAACGTTTAGGTGCATCTGGACAGAAATTAACAAGCAGCGAGCCCTTCCTATCCTAAAAAAAATTAGTCGAATAGGTGGATGGCGACTATCTCTTAGAGCATGTACATCGGGAGGCGCTTAGACTAGGCGCTGGGATTTATTCCCCAGCCGATGGTCAGTTAAGTCGGACGATCCCAGGCTATAGGCGCTTAATTTTCGGCACCGATGCAAAACAGTGCGCTCGGCGCTTAGCTTGGATTTGGCCTGCTGCATGGAAGAGAATCGGAATGAATCAGTTGGATAAACAAGCGCCTCAAGTAGGACCTACGTTGAAGCTCTGGGCGCTTACTATAGACGCTAGGATTATTTTGTGCCGTTTTCCTCACTCAAGCGTCTAGTTAAGCGTCCGGCATTGGACATGCCCTTATAAGCTTTGGCGTAGCCTCCTCCCATAACTAACTGAGGTGGACCTAAAGACACTAACAATGCCCAAGTGGCTCAACAGCCTAACTCGGTCTTATTCCGGAAAATAACTTCCACCAACTATAATTGACTTTCTAGTTTCTACTGAATTTCTAGGAGGCTTCAAGGAAATCTAGCAACTTCAAATTATCCAGGGATGGACATTCGTAAAAATGAGAAGTTGAGTTTCATAGTTTTGGGAATGCAAAATTTAAATGTGAGTGGTGAACGTTGTGGAAAGGTAGAATCAACTACTAAAAGGCTGGCTTCTAGAATATCAGGGGAAAACTTCAAAATATCATGTGCAAATCTTAGAATCCTTAGAGTTTTTTTTTTCTCGGTCCTTAGAAATATATTAATGGATTGAGCTAGTGCAACCTCTACCCCACTAAAAGATGTGTTTTTGACTTTTTGTGAGGTCTCATGGATGGTGGAGGACAAAGTGAAACTAAGGACGCGACTAATGCTAAGTCGACCGAGAACTTTTTTTTAAAGATAATAACCGATGAAATTCATTGGCGAAACCGATTACAAATGACTCCAAAAATAAACCAAAAATAAAGGAAAACAAAATATGATTCCAGACTTTTGCAAAAATGACCTCACACCATACTTCCAGACCACAATCAAGCCCATCGTCCTCGTCGTCACCAAACAAAAACAGAGACCGGAGCCAGAGGCAGCACATCTTCCAACACCATCGAATCACCGCCGCCAACGTCGCCACACTGTGCTTTGAACACCGAAGGAGTGCCCATCCCAGAGGGTGAGAGCTAATAATCTTTTCCAGACCATTGGGCAGGTAGGAGATGGGGAAGAGCCAGCAGTACCTCTAGACGAAGATCCCAAGCAGTAGACCCAAGCCACCAGTAGAACGCTCCACCATCTGGCAGGTTCAGTCGTTGACACGTCAAGCCGCCTCCACCAAGGCCGACCGGAGGGAGCTGCAAGACGTTGCAGCCGCAGACCACCAGAAGAGCACACACGACCCTAAAAAGGAGGACGGTGGTGCCATCATCTTCCTCTCCCTCGCCACCATGGCCGGCCAAGGGGAAGACAACATGAACAACACTTCTCCGACTCCCAAACAGACTCCACAAACCCCGTGGCGAGGTCTAAGATCGAACGCACCCGGGGAGACCACCCTCCCCAGATCCACAGATCTGGGAGGATACCTGGCCAGCAGCTCGCCGGCGCCGCCACAAGTGGTCTTGCCGAGATGGGGGTCGAGCTCCAGCCATCTTATTCCGACGCGACGCCGCCTCCACCATCACAATGACGTCTCCCGAGAACTTAGACGAAAACCACGCCACCGAGGCTTTGCCTGACGACGCCACCAACAGCGGCGGCGGCGGGAGGAGGAGGGTGTTGGGGCTAGGGTTGGGGGAGGCGGCGGGAGAAGACGTGGACGTGTAGCGAAACTAAGGGTGCGACTAATGCTAAGTCGACCGAGAACTAACTTAATTTTAAGTTATCTACTCCTACTTATAATTCATGTACTCTATCCATTCCATGATGGTGATTACACACATTCAAATTTTAAAATCTCAGATAACCTTCATAGGACAAAGAAAGTATAACTGGAAAAAAAAGATGCGAGACAGCAAAATTACAATTTGAAGGAAATTCGTAGGAGTTGATGGTGGCACGGATTCAAAAGCTTTCGAAGCTCGAACTGACATCCCTTTGTCGTCTTCCGTGTGAGACCATTCACGGATTGACGCTCGACGTGACCTTTCGTCTTGCCAGAAGATGTCAGAGCCGTATGGGCCGAGTCCATGTGCACCGGCAAACCCCTCTTCTTTCCCCACCACGGCACCGCAAAATCGCTCGCCGTTCCACTCCTCTCTCCTCCTCTTTGCTTCGTCACCGGCACATCCAGAGGCATAATGCTCCTCCTGCTCCGACGCCTCGCCGGCGCCGTCTCGGCGCCCCTCCGCCGCCCCCTCTCCACAGCGTGGTCGCGCCCACCATGGGCCATGGTGAACATCGAGGCGGCGCTGGACGCGTCAGGGGTGCCTTCGCCGGGCGGGGGCGCGCGCGCGTCCTTCGACCTCAACGCGGCCCCGCGCGCCTCCCGCCTCTCCGTCCCCGCCCGCTTGGTCGACCCCCACGGCTACAACACGGACTTCCTCGTCGGCATCGTCCGCGGCGCGAGCTGCGACGGCCTCCTCCTCCTCGAATACCTCGACACCCGCCAGTGCCGCAGGATGCACGAACTGGACGCGGGCGGCGGAGTTGAGCGGGACCCGACGCTCTTCGTCTGCAACCCTCTAAGCGGCCAGCTGTTCCGCCTCCCTGCCCCGGACACGGATGCCGCGAACATGCTCACGCCCTTTGGCCTGCTCACCCAATCCCCCGACGGCTCCCACGGCGGCCCGCCTGATAGGTACGTGGTCGCTCATCTCAACTTCCGGGAATCGGACAACCGCATAGTCGTGGGGCGGTATTTGTCGGAAACAGGGCAGTGGGAGGAGCGGCCGATGGTCGTCGTGGCCAGGCCGCAGGACGCTGAGCGGAGGATGCTGGTAGGCCACGAGGTGCTGGCGTTCGGGGACCGGCTGTGGTGGGCGGACGTGACCTGGGGTGTCTGCTCCGTCGACCCGTTCAGCGACCGGCCGGAGTGCCGCTTCGTCGAGTTGCCGGACAACTTTGCGCTGCCTGCTCCACATGTCGGTAACATGGCAGCGAGTCTGGCCATGAGCAGGTACCGGCGCATGGGGTTCAGCGAGGGGAAACTGCGGTTCGTCCACTTGGGTAAAAAAGACAAGAAAGTCATGATCGGCTCCTTCTCCCTCGATGTCGAGAGCTGCAGCTGGACGCTGGATCACACCATTGGATTTCAAATTCCAGAGACCTCGCCCGATGAATCTGGGCCACTAGACCCCCACAGGCCGTGGATTGCTGCCATCGATCCCTTCAAAGCCAACGTTTTGTACGTCCAACATCGTGCTGCTGTTGTTGCCCTGGACATGGCTAAGGCAGAGGAGATTTGGAGGAGTCCTCTTCCTGAAAAAATAGCCTGTCAAATGGACCGCCACTCTAGTCTCTTTCTCCCATGTGTGCTCCCAACATGGCTTGCATCAAGCTATATCCCAGGTATATACATAAGCTTCTTTCTTCAACATGCTTGTTAATTTCACCACATTGGATATTGAAGCATTCAAAGTCCATTAATTTAGATGGCACAGGTTTTAGTCAACATTTTCTCAAATAATGTGCTTGTTGTTAGAACCTTGTGCGCAGCATGGATTATTTTCTTAATATACACCATTTGTATTTGTACTGAATTTTCTGAGCTGTGTATTTTGATCGTTGATATCTTAAAAATTGTGGCCATATCACAGTTATTCGGAATTAGATTGGCTATCCTTAGCAGTAGCTTTTGCTTTTCTTTAGGACATCACAGGTGGAATCTGGCATCCATATCACAGTTATTTTGTCGATAACATTTTAATGGGATTGACTACTATGTATAAAATTGTCTTGCTTCTCTAATTAATGTCAATCTTTTGTCGAAAAAAATTAATGTCAACATATAGATATGTAATTGTCCTGTCGAAATAATATAAGAATGTCACTGGTGGGAACTTGGCATTGCTAGAGAATCAGGTGAGTTTAGTTGATCACATTTGATATGAGACTGTCAATCATGTATAAAATCCTTTTGCTTCTATAATTAATGTCAATGTATCGATATATTGCCATTATGCTGGTAAATGCGTAAACGTTGTTTTCCAATTCAATTGTTGGGGGTGTGGCGATGAAATATATACTGTACATGTTGCTCTGTGTTATTCTTACTCAACTTCTTGTCTCTGACAATATTATCTCAGGAACCCCTGCGAGTGAGAAGACATATTGCAAAGGGAAGACTTTGGCAGAGATGCTGGTTCGTGTAGACAGAGGCTAGAAAAACTGAAGCGTGTCAGATAACTTACCTTTGGTACTTTCTCTTAAGTAACTCTTTCTTGTTTGGATACCCTGAAGTCAATTCTTTCTGTGTCCATGATTCCGCATTTCTTCTACACTACCCCTAACAATGTGTTCCTTGCACAACCAAGGAAGTTTCGGTCATGTGTCCAAATCACCGTGTTGAACTGGTTATCGTAATTGCCTAATATATATACTAGAACACCATTGTTAGCCTTGACTTCAATTTGTTTGGTTCGAGTCATGTTTAGTTACATATGTTTGTCACTTCTGAGAATATGATGATGTTTTAGTTTATGGACTGTATACACATACTATGGCTGATTACATAACAGAGTTCTTTTTGTTCAATCATGCTACACTTACAAGAAAATAAAGTATGCTGCTTGAATATATTCCTTACTCGGCAATGACTGAGAGTCGTTCGACTAGTCGCTAGACTGGTCTTTGAGCTGGTACTTGGCTTCAAACCAAAAAATCTCGACTAGTTGTGACTATTTAAGACTAGTTGTAACCAATGAGTCGGTAGCACAGCGATTGACTAGACTTTCTTGACTCTCAATTGTTCGCACTGTGCTCAGTGCTTGACTGCTAGGCAGAGTAGTATTACCTTGTCATAACTACTCCAGTACCTGGTCTGACTTATCCCAGACATAACATTGGGACAAAGTTGGACTTCCAAATCAGGACTGAACTGAAGTATGTTGCTTGCTATTTCTTACCAAGTGACCATGCTGTAAATTGGCTTATCACCAATATTGAAATGTTATTGAAGTAGTACTTCAACAAAAATGTTTCTGAAGTATGTCATCACCAAAAGTATTTCTGCTTACTATGTTTCTTTGCAGGTTCCTTAGTTTTGACCAACAAAAAAGTTGAAGGTAGCACCGAAGTATTGAGATCTCATTTTGGGGAAATTTTGTGACAATTCTGGGCTTGTTCTATTGGATGATGCAATTCTATGTGAAATGGACGAATCTTCTTATGTATCTCAGACTTGTTTAGGTGCACAATTGTTGAATAGGATGACTACATGGCATTGATCATATTTCATTGGCAACTTTTATCGGACAGTCTCAGAAATGCAATGTCACTTGCAAGACATCATGCTTATGCTCTTTGTTAAAATGTCCATGCACTTAAGTGTTTGGTTCTGGGCTGTTTCACTTTATAATCATCAAATCTGGGATCAGATTGTTTTGCATAGGGTATTTGCATGCTGATTATGAGAAATGGATGCACTCTCTTTAATCTTATTAGACGCCTTCTAATAACTATCACCTCTGTTCCTAAGTATAAGATGGTTTGGTCAGATTACCATTTATGCTAGTAAACAGTTTTTTTTAACCTCCATTCCTATATATAAGATGGTCCATCTTATAAAAAAAAACTGTTTGCAAGCATAAATGGTAATCTGATATCGATTACCACTGCATGTGCTGTAGAACAATCCATTTTTATTAATTATGATGGTTATCTCCATATCTGATATGAAGCGCAATTCATGGAAGAACTTATGCAGACAGTGTGAATGCGTTTTAAAATGGACGATTGAGATATTCATTAGGAAGGATGGATCCATGGTTGACGTGATTCTATTGCAGGGAGCAAAGAACTCTACGTTTTTTCAAAGGATGATGCTTCTTTCTATGGAAGAGTATGTATGGATATCTAATAGTAGGAGAAGTAGTGCTAGGTAATTTTCTACGGTGCAAAAATATGTGAATAAGAAGTTACGTTATATAGATCTTAAAATACCAACAACCTAATGTCTACTATAGAAATCCTTTTAACAAGCTACTTGGATTAAAACGGGCATTTCTCCTTGCTCTGTGAAATACCAATTGCATTTCCTCCTCTTTTTATTTTTGGCATCCATAAAGGTTTGACTCAATTGCGTTGAAGAGACTGCATCATTCTCGAACTTCCAGATAGTCCAGGATGCTAACGTGATGATCTCCATCACATGAACAAAGGCACACTGAACTCCTGCTTCAGAGAAGATTAATGTGCATATCATTGTTGGGGCATAAGTAAGAGCAGCAGGTTTTCACAAACTGATAGGAAAAGAAAAGATTATCCTTTGTTTCCGTAGCATGGAGCCGACATAGGATGCAGCCGTACAATTTAATTTGGATTTTTTGGCAACATTGTTCTACTATTGAGTTTTGTCTCAACCAAACGTAGATTTGATGTTTTCTCTGAAAATAAGAGTTCCATACCCAGCTAATGGGCAGAGGTGTGGATTAATTTGTAGACACCAGCAATAGAGTACCAAGGGGTTTTCCAGAAGTAAGTTCACACACATCACAAGACTTGGAAAAGAGTGGTGAATTGCACTAGAACCCAAGTGAATTGACTAAAATAGCGTGCTTTTTTGAAAATTCAGGATGAAAATAACCATATTTCAGAATAACCCTTTTGCATAACTCCCATTCCTAAGAAGTCATACTCAGTGGCATGACTCCCTGGCCAAAGGAGTCATATATGATCCACAACCTCATGTCCTCATGTTTGTGGTAGTCCTGGAGTTATCGGAGGCTGAACTCCAAGCGAGGTTGGAAAAAAATCAGATGCAGAAGGAGGCGATGAAGGCGAGGGAGATGCAGAAGCAGAATGAAAAGCAAGTGATTCACCAAGAGAAGCAGCAGGTAGGGGCTAGTGCTGAGGTGGTCTTGGGTGTCAAGGAAGGGATGTTGAAAGGGGAATGTTTCTCCTGTGGAAGAATGGGACATTTGGAAGCGATGTGCCCAGTCAAACTGGAAGCTCTGTGGTTACATTTGTGTGGATATGGTATACCTGGGCAGATGTTTCATAGCATCCATGTGGAGTTGGAATAAGGGGAACCAATGAGCGCTCAGGTCTCGGGAGTCTTGACCATTATGGAGGGAGAGGCTGACGAAGGGAAGATTGTTGCTGAGTTGTGTGCTTTATATGAAGAAACTGATGTGTGGGTTGTGAAGAAGCTCTCTGACAAGTCGTTCTTGGTAGTGTTCCCAAACAAAGAGATGAGGAGGGGCCTTACCAGATTCAAAAAGGGATTCTACTTTGTCACTGATGAAATCAAGGCTCAAATGGTGGACTCTGTGCTGGATGTGGAAGCAATTAATAAGTTGCTTGAAGTGTGGGTTAGGGCCTTTGGGATTCCTCAATGGGCAAAGAAGGAAAGGGTGGCTAGGCAGTTGTCTTTCTTAGTTGGGGAGACACAAATTATAGACAAAGCTTCACTGTCTAAACCAAGTTGGGTCAGAATCAAAGTGGCATGCAGAAGGCCTGATCTGATTGGTGGCATCAATGTTGTGTACATAAATGGGCAGGGTTACAAGATCAGATGGGAGGTGGAAGGTGAGTATGCCTCAAAACCTTATGTTCCTCCTCCAGGCAGTGATGGGGGAATGCTAGAGGGGGAGCAAAGGAAGTGGAGATTTGGGTAAACACAAGGATGATAGTAATATGTACTAGTCAACTGATGAAGCAAGTGACGAGGAGGAAGAAACCTTGGGAGGGATTGGGGACAGCTATGGTGGTGAGGAAAACTATGATGGAGATGGCATGAACTCTCCCAACCATGTACCTGGTTGGGAGAAAGTGGTGGAGTATGGGAGGGTTGGAAGTGTGCAAGAAAAAAACAAGGAAATATCTGAGGAGTGTAGTCATCTCTCCTCTATGATTTCAGCTCTCAGTGTTGATGTTCCTCTGGTGTCTTTCCCTGAGAATGAGGAGAAGGAAGAGGACAATTCTGGCTGCATGTTGGTCCCATGTCAAAGTGCTAAGAAGCAGAAGACAGTGAAGCAGCTTGTGGTGGCGACAAGAGCTAGCAAGAGAATTCAAAGGGATGGACGTTCGGTTCTTCAGAAAGCAGAAGCCAGGGTCTCTCTGCGTGATGAGGCGACACCTCCAATCCCTTTGTTGTTCTTGACAATACCAGTAAAAATGATATGATAGGCATTGCTAGTGCTGCTCATATTAGTTTGGGTGAAAATGATGTTGAAGTAGATAAACAGTTAGATACTATCCTGGCGAAAGAACTGGCTGAGGTGGTTCTGGCTGAGAATAGATTGAGAATTAGGAAAGAGAGAGAAGCAACAAAAGTTATTCTGGAGTCTAAACCTATTAGGTTGGCTTGAATGGCTCTGATGGAAGGTAATGTGGTGCATGGTGCCAAGGACTCTAGTGAGGGTCTTACACAGGAACCTGAAAGCTTGTTGCCTAGGTCCCCTCTAGCAGTGTTTGAAGACATGCTAGATGGTGGGGTAGGGAATGATAGGAATACTTCACCTAAAGTCCCTAGTGGGGATGCTCAGGAGAAACCTAAGAGAGGCCGAGGGAGGCCAAAAAAGAGGAACTAATTATGGCTTGTCTCTTTTATAACATTAGGGGGTTCATGGCCCCAGGTAGGTCTAGACAAATTTTGGAATTGGTGAAGGATTTTAGGGTGGATATCTTGTGCTTACAGGAAACCATTAAGAGAGAATTCTCAGATGCTGATTTGAGAATGATTTCTGGGGGTTGTGACTTTAAGTGGCATATGGGGCCTGTAAGAGGGCATTCTAGGGGTTTGTTGGTAGGGGTTCAGATGGGTAATTTTGATAATGTGGAGGTGGATCGGGGCATTTATTTTTGTAGTAGTGTGGTGGTGCAAAAATCCACTGGTCATTGATTTGAGATTATTAATGTTTATGGTCCAGCTCAACATGAGTTTTCAGAAGAGTTCATAGGTGAACTCACTGTGAAACTCATGTCTTGTCCCTATCTTGTGGTTGTGGGTGGGGATTTTAATTTGATCAGAGAAGTTTGTGAGAAATCTAATGGGCATTATAGTCAGAGACTTATGGATTTATTCAATAGGTTCATTAGTGATATGGATTTGCATGAATTACCGAGAAGTGGTCCTAAATTCACTTGGACTAATAAACAGATCAACCCCATTAAAGTTGTCCTTGACACAGACCTGGTCTCTGCCCAGTGGGATGTTTTGTATCCTTTGGGTAGAGTTTAGACTCTGTTCAGGGTTGGGTCTGATCATAATCCGATTCTCTTGATCTCGGCACCTAGGGATCCAATGCCTCAAAGATCTTTTAGATTTGAGCCTTCTTGGTTTATGGAACCAGGCTTTAAAGATGAGGTAATTAAAAATTATTGGCCTGTGAGAGGTGGGGGAGTAGTCTTGGAGGCTTGGCAACATCAATCACAGAGTTTAAGAAAATTCTTGGATGGGTGGGGGGCTAACCTAAGAGGTGAGTACAGAAGAGAGAGGAAGAGTCTAACTGATGAGCTTCAAAGGTTAGACTCAAAGGAAGAATTGGGTGGTCTTAATTATACAGAGTGGCTTGAGAGATATAAATTAGAGAAAGCCTTAATGCAACTTTTCGCTGCCGAAGAGGTGTATTGGCAGCAGAGAAGTGGGGAGAAGTGGATAGTGGAAGGTGATGCTAATACCTCTTTTTTCCATAGTATTACTAATGGAAGAAAGAGAAAGAAAAATATATCTTATCTAGTGGATGGAGATAGAGAGTTGACTGATGGGTCAGACATTAGAGAACATGTGAATGAATACTATAAGAGACTTTTTGGAAGTGAACCTGCTCCTACTGTGCATCTTAATGAAGATACATGGGGTCCAGGGGAGAGAATAAGTTTGGAAGATAATGCTTTGCTGATAAAACCTTTTACTCTTGATGAGGTGGAGGAAACTATTAAGGAATTAAAGTCTAACTCAGCACCTGATCCATATGGGTTGCCGGTGGCTTTTTGCAAGTAATTTCTGGGGAAGGTGGCTCCTATTATTTTAGAAATATTGAAAGATTTAGTGCAGGGGAAGCTGGACTTGCAAAGAATTAACTATGGAGTGATAGTATTACTCCCAAAAATTCCGAACAAAATTAAACAATATAGGCCTATATGTTTACTCAATGTGATTTTCAAAATTATAAATAAAATTATCACCAAGAGATTGTCTGTGGTGGCTGTGAAATGTATTGGTCAGACTCGGTGACATAGGCATCCCAAATGGGCTTGCCAAAGATAGTACCCGGGGTTTATTGAAGGCCCACTACCCGAAGAATAAGAAGATTCGAGAGCCCAAGATATATTAAGGAAAGTAGAATTGTAATAGGAAGTGTTGTTTGTAATCTGGCGGGATGAGTTAGAAATCGTCCGGACTCTATAACTTGTACAAAACGAAACCTCGGCTCCACCTCTTATATAAAGGGGGAGTCGAGAAATGATCGAATCATTGTTCACAAACCTAGTTTTCATAATCGTCGAGTACTTTTCGGCTGAAACCTTCGAGATCTACTTGCCCTCTACTTCTAACTAAACCCTAGCCTATAATCCGTAGGCATTGACAAGTTAATCCCTTGTCAATTGGCGCCGTCTGTGGGAATTAGAGGCGTAAGGATCTGATCTCGATGGCACGTTCAAGATCTTCGACATCGTCAACCGGAAGCAACACTATGGATCGAGGTAAACAGATCGCTGTTGGTCTTGTTGATTTTGTTCCTCACCCACCCTCCGTTTGGATGCATATGCGTATCGGGAGCCATGGAGATGACGTTCGGAAGGTTCCACTTTCGCGTCGAAGGAAGGATCGTATCGTGTCGAAATTCCGATTTCGTCGGGATCGTCGGCGGTCGATTCCGATTTTTCAAGCTATGCATCGTCAACCGAGTCGAGAAGAAGAAACTTCGGCAACACATTACGTCGTGCAAGAGCAAAGAAAGCTCTTCGGCGACACATCGTTTGAGTCATCTGCGGACTCATATATAAGCGATGGCTCAAGCGATGTCGATAGTTATGACTTCATCGACAAATCCATCACAGTGGGCAAGGTCTTCATCAATCTCAACAATGATGTCACCAAACCCAACATAGATCTGAGTACCAAATATCATCAGTTTATGCTATCGAAAATCAAGAAGAAACATCGGAGGCTTTCGACGATTTGGGTAATCCATATGTCGATCCCTCGGATCTAAGGAGAGGTATGGGCACTAAATATGACGGGCCCACCACGTGTCGAGTTCAACTTCACAAGCACAGGATAGAGCTGCAAAAGCTTTAGATGGTTCGGAGCCAATGACGACAACGGCTACGGCTCAAGAGCTGCAAGCTTATCAATATAGGCTCGCACGAGCTGCCAGAGAAATAGAAAAACACACAGCTGAGTTGAACAGGGAGAAAGGAGGCAGCTTCTCATCCGGCGGGAGAAGAGCAGATCTAAGCCGACAATCTAGAGTTTCGGGTGATAGCCACAGGGGCTCGGAACAGAGGAAGATCAAGGTTACAACACATACCCGAAGCGAAAGAGAGCACTTGGTTCAAAACCTCGACATGTCCTTTATGTCGATAGATACAAGAGGAAACATTATCCCTAAGACACCGGAAGTGGGTATATGGCGACACAAGCTTACATCCTCGCATCTAGGCCACCCCGGTGATCCAAGGGAGACATTATACAACATGGCGTTAGCAGGGGATGGAGCTATGGGGACGGCGTTTGTATCAACGCCTCCCGAAGGAGCGGCAAGGCAAATAGTCCACGACCCAGGCTGGGCGGTAATTCCCGGTCCAAGCGGAGCAAGAGACACAGGAGCACAAGCAAGGGTTGATAGAGCAAGGCAAAGCAGAAGGGATCATCGGCAATCACCAGAACTTGACGACGAGGATATGTGCGGTTTACCATGCTTCACGAGGAGAGTCCGAAAAACTCGAGTACCCTCAGGATTCAAGCTACCCGATCATTTCAAAAAATTCGACGGTCTACAAGACCCAGAAGATTGGCTAATTGACTACCTCGAGACGGTGAAGTTAACTGGAGGAACTAGAGCAACAGCCATGCAAAGTATTCAGGTGCACTTAAGTGGAGCCGCACGATCTTGGATCAAAAAACTTCCGCCAGGATCTATCGACAGTGGGAAAGTTTCGAGGACGTATTCGTCAAAAACTTCGGTCCACGTGCAAAAACCTGCGTCGTTAGAAGAGCTGAGAGCGTGACAAAAGCGAGATGAGTCAATGAGAAAATACATCCAAAGGTGGAACATCATAAAAAACTCGGCAGAAAATATATCTGACGAAAGAGCAATAGATGCGTTTGTCGCAGGAATTAGGCGTGGAGATTTTGTCGAGGATTTGGGAAGGACCAATCCAAAGACGGTATCCGCGTTGATGGAGATAGCAAATAGATGGGCGATGGAGAAGACGCTGTCCACAATAAACGACACGGTCGCGAGGAGGACCGTGGTCGAAATTATCAATCAAGGCGACGATTTCCTCGGCGGTCAGAACTACGCCCCGGGCAAATTTCGGCAGGATTTCGGGCAAACACGGAGGAAACAGAGATGATTATCGGAGCAATGAGCAGCGAAGCGATAATAGGGACGACTCCAGACAAAATAGTGGGCCAAGGTTTCCAAGACCTTTCGTGTCCCGAAGAAATCTGAACGGACCATGCCGGATGCACTTTTTCTCGACGAACGGAAAAGACGTCAGGCACTGCGAAAGGCCGTCGAAATTTTCAAGCAATGTTCAGATGTGCGACGCTCACGCTCGAGCAACAGGAGAAATCCTCGGGAGCCCGGAGCGAAGTTCACCTCCGCCACCTCCCGCGATTGACGACAATCGGCATCAGCTCAGAATAGCGCGCACCTCCACCACCACCTTATGTCGATCCTAACTCAAACGGAGCGGTGTCGATGATTCGGAAGGGAAGGCCGTCCAACAGAACTCAAAAAGTAATCTCGAGACAGTGTTCATGGCAGAGAAAATGCCTCCACCAGGTTGAGTACCTCAATTGGTCAGCAAGACATCGGCTTCACCATAGCGGATCATCCGCGGCAAGTTCCTCGACCAGGCAGGCACTTATTACGCAGCAGTTTGGGGATTTGATGTTTCTCGAGTATTCATAGATGGTGGCAGCGACTTAAACCTTATGTATGCAGATACATTGAGGAAGATGAACATATCCTTAGCAAACTTGAAGCCAACGGACACAAGGTTCCACGGCATCACCGGAGAAACCAAGTTACCCATTGGGGAAGATCAACCTCGACGTTCAGTTTGGAACCCGAGAAAATTATAGAATCGGCCGGAGTTTGAAGTCGTGGATTTTCCATCGGTACCACGCTTTGTTGGGACGACCGCATATGCTAGATTTATGGCGTACCACACTATACATACCTGTTGTGATTGCCGGACCCAAGGGACCAATCACGGTCAAAGGGAGCTTCGCCTGATAAGTGCGACAAGGATTTCCATCGGTTATCGAAACTTTCGGGATGCAAGCTGAGTATTTGGCGTCGAAAAGTATGACTGATTAGGACGTCTTGCCGGACGTTGGAAGGCCAAATAAAGAATCAACTTTCAATACGGAGAAAAATTCTAAGGAGGTGCTTCACCCGAGAGACCCGAAAAAGACGACATCCATTGCAAACAACATGGATATCATAGGAAACGCGCTCGTCGAGTTCCTCCGTGAGAACTGGAAAATCTTCGCATGGTGTCCAGTGACATGCCAGGAGGACCTGCGACACCACCTAAATTTGGATCCATCAGCGAGACCAATCAAACAACCTTTGCGGCGTTTTTCGGAACCAAACCGCAAAGCTATGTGTCAGAAATCAATCGACTACAAGAAGCTGGTTTTATCAAAGAGATATTCACAGAAGCCACATGGGTAGCAAATCCGTGATGGTGCCAAAGAAAAACACTAAGGTCCTTCGCATGTGCGTCGACTTTACGTGTCTCAACAAACATTGTCCAAAGGATCACTTCCCCCTCCGAGGATCGATCAAATTATCGACTCCACGGCTGGATGCGACGTCTTTCCTTCCGGACGCATATTCTGGTTATAACCAGATCAGGCGAAAGAAGATGATGAAGTAAACGCGTTTATCACACCTTACCGTATTTTGCTACTGAGAACAATGCCCTTTGGTCGAAAATGCGGGAGCAACATACCAGAGGATGATGCGAAGTGTTTGGCGACACGATTGGAAAAAATGTGCAAGTATATATCGACGATGTCGTCATAACATCAAAAAAGGGGACAACATTGATCGAGGATCTCAAGGAAACTTTCGACAACCTCAACAAATTTTGTCGAACCCAACGAAGTGTTCCTTTGGCGTCCCAAGGAGAACTCTGGGATTTCTAGTCTCAACGAGAGGGATTGAAGCAAATCCCGATAAAATACAAGCTATCGTAACAATGAGAAAGCGAACAAAGTTGAAAGAGATACAACGCTAACGGGGCGAGTCGCAGCTTTGAGGGATTCGTCGCGGCTGGGAGAAAAAGCGTTACCATTTTACGCTACGATAAAGCAAGGAGACAAATTCCTGGAACGGAGAGCCGACAAAGCCTTCGAGGATTTGAAGCGCAAAATCTCGACACCACCAATTTTGGTGGCGCCGAGGGACAAAGAACCTCTCTGCTATATATCGCAGCCACGCCCCAAGTGGTGAGCACGGTGCTAGTTGTCGAAAGAGAAGAAGAAGGTAAACTCCACGGAGTACAGAGGCCAGTACACTTCGTCGAAGTTTTATCACCATCAAAACAAAGGTTCCTAAAAAACTAGCATATGGAGTATTCACAACAGCACGAAAATTGCGCCACTATTTTTCGGCACACCCGATCATAGTGGTCAATGAGGCTCCTTTGTCAAACATACTGAACAATCCAGAAGCTACGGGTCGTGTCTCCTTTGGGGAATAGAACTTTCCCTCGGGACATCACGTATGAAAAAGAAAAGCAATCAAGTCGCAAGTTACGCCGACTTCATCGCGAGTGGATGGAACCAAAACACAGGACCCCAGGACTTGAGAACTTGGACCATGAATTTTGACGGAAGAGAGTGAAGGAAAGTAGTACTTATATCACAGAAGGCGACAAATTGAAGTATATCCTTCGGATGACGTTCCTAACGCATCTAACAATGAAGAATATGAAGCCCTCATACACGGGATGAAGATGGCAAAAGCATGCGGTGCAACTCGACTAAAAATCTTTGGCGACTCACAATTGGTGGCCCGGCAAGTTATGAACCAATGTGATGCGATCAATGATAGCATGGTAGCATACAAGGAGGTGTACAATGAACTCGAGAAGCTATTTGACGGATGCGAGGTAAACCACATCAGTAGATTGAGCAACGATGGGGCCGACGTCCTCGCAAACATCGGGTCGCAGTGCCTCCTAGTCCCCCCAGGAGTGTTTTGGGAAGAAATATCGGAGAGATCTACAAAGCCGAAAAAGGTGCAGAAAAAAGAAAAAACTTCGATACCCCTCACAGAAACCACGGAGGACGAAGAGGAACAAGAGCTTGTGATGATGGTACAGGTTCCTTGGATGCAAGCATATGTATCATACATTGATACGTCTCCGACGTATCGATAATTTCTTATGTTCCATGCCACATTATTGATGTTATCTACATGTTTTATGCACACTTTATGTCATATTCGTGCATTTTGGAACTAACCTATTAACAAGATGCCGAAGTGCCAGTTCCTTTTTCTGCTGTTTTTGGTTTCAGAAATCCTAGTAAGGAAATATTCTCGGAATTGACGAAATCAAAGCCAGGGCCTATTTTTCCACAAGCTTCGAGAAGTCGAAGACAGAGACGAAGAGGCCACGGGGTGGCCAAACCCTAGGGGCGCGGCCCCACCCTGGCGCGCCGGCCTATGGTGTGGGCCCCGTGCCGCCTCTTGACTTGCCCTTCCGCCTACTTAAAGCCTCCGTGAGCCCCGGTGCCGAGGCCACGATACGGAAAACCTTCGAGACGCCGCGCCGCCGATCCCATCTCGGGGGATCCAGAGATCGCCTCCGGCACCTGCCGGAGGAATCATCCCCGGAGGACTCTACACCGCCATGGTCGCCTCGGAGTGATGTGTGAGTAGTCCCACCTGGACTATGGGTCCATAGCGGTAGCTAGATGGTTGTCGATACGTCTCCAACGTATCGATAATTTCTTGTGTTCCATGCCACATTATTGATGTTATCTACATGTTTTATGCACACTTTATGTCATATTCGTGCATTTTAGGAACTAACCTATTAACAAGATGCCGAAGTGCCAGTTGCTGTTTCTGCTGTTTTTTGGTTTCAGAAATCCTAGTAAAGAAATATTCTCGGAATTGTACGAAATAAAGCCCAGAGGCCTATTTTTACACGAAGCTTCCAGAAGACCGAAGACAAGACGAAGAGGGCCACGGGGTGGCCAAACCCTAGGGCGGCGCGCCCCACCCCTGGCCGCCCGGCCTATGGTTTGGGCCCTGTGCGCCTCTTGACCTACCCTTCCGCCTACTTAAAGCCTCCATGGCGAAACCCCCGTGCCGAGGCACGATACGGAAAACCTTCCGAAGACGTCACCGCCGATCCATCTCGGGGGATCCTGGAGATCGCCTCCGGCACCACTGGGGAGGGAATCATCTCCCGGAGGACTCTACACCGCCATGGTCGCCTCGGAGTGATGAGTGAGTAGTCTACCCTGGACTATGGGTCCATAGCAGTAGCTAGATGGTTGTCTTCTCCCCATTGTGCTATCATTGTCGGATCTTGTGAGCTGCCTATCATGATCAAGATCATCTATATGTAATTCTCTATGTTGCGTTTGTTGGGATCCGATGAATAGAGAATACTTGTTATGTTGATTATCAAAGTTATGCTTATGTGTTGTTTATGATCTTGCATGCTCTCCGTTATTAGTAGATGCTCTGGCCAAGTAGATGCTTTTAACTCCAGAGGGAGTACTTATGCTCGATAGTGGGTTCATGCCTGCATTGACACCTGGGACAGTGACAGAAAGTTCTAAGGTTGTGTTGTCTTTGTGCCACTAGGGATAAAACATTGATGCTATGTCTAAGGATGTAGTTGTTGATTACATTACGCACCATACTTAATGCAATTGTGTGTTGCTTTGCAACTTAATACTGGAGGGGGTTCGGATGATAACGATGGTGGACTTTTAGGCATAGATGCGGTTGGATGGCGGTCTATGTACTTTGTCGTAATGCCCAATTAAATCTCACTATACTCATCATGATATGTATGTGCATTGTCATGCTCTCTTTATTTGTCAATTGCCCAACTGTAATTTGTTCACCCAACATGCTGTTCGTCTTATGGGAGAGACACCTCTAGTGAACTGTGGACCCCGGTCCAATTCTCTTTCTGAAGTACAATCTGCAATACTTGTTTTACTGTTTTCTCGCAAACAATCATCTTCCACACAATACGGTTAATCCTTTGTTACAAGCCGGTGAGATTGACAACCTCCTTGTTTCTTTGGGGCAAAGTACTTTGGTTGTGTTGTGCGGGTTCACGTTGGCGGAATCTGGTTGCCGCACTACATCCCGCCGCCATCAACCTTCAACGTGCTTCTTGGCTCCTCTGGTTCGATAAACCTTGGTTTCTTTCGAGGGAAAACTTGCTCTTGTGCTCATCATACCTTCCTCTTGGGGTTGCCCAACGAACGTGTGAATACACGCCATCAAGCATATTTTGGCGCCGTTGCCGGGGAGATCAAGACACGCTGCAAGGGAGTCTCCACTTCTCAATCTCTTTACTTTGTTTTTGTCTTGCTTTATTTTATTTACTACTTTGTTTGCTGCACTAAATCAAAATACAAAAAAATTAGTTGCTAGTTTTACTTTATTTGCTATCTTGTTTGCTATATCAAAAACACAAAAAAATTAGTTTACTTGCATTTACTTTATCTAGTTTGCTTTATTTACTATTGCTAAAATGGCTACCCCTGAAAATACTAAGTTGTGTGACTTCACAACCACAAATAATAATGATTTCTTATGCACACCTATTGCTCCATGCTACTACAGCAGAATTCTTTGAAATTAAACACTGCTTTCTGAATCTTGTTATGAAAGATCAATTTTAGGAATTAGTTCTGATGATGCTGCTGCCCATCTTAATAATTTTGTTGAACTATGTGAAATGCAAAAATATAAAGATGTAGATGGTGATATTATTAAACTAAAATTGTTCCCTTTCTCATTAAGAGGAAGAGCTAAAGATTGTTGCTATCTCTGCCTAAGAATAGTATTGATTCATGGACTAAATGCAAGGATGCTTTTATTGGTAGATATTATCCCCCTGCTAAAATTATATCTTTGAGGAGTAGCATAATGAATTTTAAACAATTAGATACTGAACATGTTGCTCAAGCTTGGGAAAGAATGAAATCTCTGGTTAAAAATTGCCCAACCCATGGATGACTACTTGGATGATCATCCAAACCTTCTATGCAGGACTAAATTTTTCTTCGCGGAATTTATTGGATTCAGCTGCTGGAGGTACCTTTATGTCCATCACTCTTGGTGAAGCAACAAAGCTTCTTGATAATATGATGATCAACTACTCTGAATGGCACACGGAAAGAGCTCCACAAGGTAAGAAGGTAAATTCTGTTGAAGAATCCTCTTCCCTGAGTGATAAGATTGATGCTATTATGTCTATGCTTGTGAACGATAGGACTAATATTGATCCTAATAATGTTCCGTTAGCTTCATTGGTTGCACAAGAAGAACATGTTGATGTAAACTTCATTAAAAATAATAATTTCAACAACAATGCTTACGGGAACAATTCTAGTAACAACTATAGGCCATATCCTTATAATAATGGCAACGGCTATGGTAATTCTTATGGAAATTCTTACAACAATAATAGGAATTCACCCCTGGACTTGAAGCTATGCTTAAAGAATTTATTAGTACACAAAGCTTTTAACAAATCTGTTGAGGAAAAACTCCATAAAATTGATATTCTTGTTTCTAGAGTTGATAGTCTTGCTTCCGATGTTGATCTTTTGAAATCAAAAGTTATGCCTAATAGGGATATTGAAAATAAAATTACTACTACAGCAAATGCCATTCAAGTTAGAATTAATGAAAATATAAGATTAATGGCTGAACTGCGTGCTAGGTGGGATAGAGAAGAAAATGAAAAACTAGCTAAAGAGAAGAATATAGCTAAAGTTTGGACTATTACCACCACTAGTAATGCTAATGCTACACATGTTGCTGCACCTCCTACTCATACTAATAAAAGAATTGGTGTTAGCAATGTTTCCACTTCTAATGCAAAGCGCGAAAAACTGCCTGAAACTGCTAAAACTGCTGAAACTGCCTGTGATAAAGCTGCTGAAATTTTTTCCAACATTGGGGATGATGATCCCATTGCTTTAGATTATAATGGTTTGAATTTTGATGATTGCCACATCTCTGAAGTTATAAAGTTCTTGCAAAAACTTGCTAAAAGTCCTAATGCTAGTGCTATAAATTTGGCTTTCACGCATCATATTACAAATGCTCTCATAAAAGCTAGAGAAGAGAAACTAGAGCGCGAAGCCTCTATTCCTAAAAAGCTAGAAGATGGTTGGGAGCCCATCATTAAGATGAAGGTTAAAGATTTTGATTGTAATGCTTTGTGTGATCTTGGTGCAAGTATTTCTGTTATGCCTAAGAAAATTTATAATATGCTTGACTTGCCACCGCTGAAAAATTGTTATTTGGATGTTAATCTTGCTGATCATTCTACAAAGAAACCTTTGGGTAAAGTTGATAATGTTCGCATCACCGTTAACAATAATCTTGTTCCCGTTGATTTTGTTGTCTTGGATATTGAATGCAATGCATCTTGTCCAATTATATTGGGAAGACCTTTTCTTCGAACTGTTGGTGCTATTATTGATATGGGGAAGGTAATATAAAATATCAATTTCCTCTCAAGAAAGGTATGGAACACTTCCCTAGAAAGAGAATAAAGGTACCTTATGATTCTATTATTAGAACAAATTATGATGTTGATGCTTCATCTCTTGATGTTACTTGATACACACTTTCTGCGCCTAGCTGAAAGGCGTTAAAGAAAAGCGGAGACAACCCATGTTTTTACCTACAGTACTTTGTTTTTATTTTGTGTCTTGGAAGTTGTTTACTACTGTAGCAACCTCTCCTTATCTTAGTTTTGAGTTTTGTTGTGCCAAGTTAAGCCGTTGATAGAAAAGTAAGTACTAGATTTGGATTACTGCGCAGTTCAGATTTCTTTCTGTCACGAATCTAGGTAGCTCAGAAAATTACGCCAATTTACGAGCATGATCCTCAGATATGTACGCAACTTTCATTCAATTTGAGCATTTTCGTTTGAGCAATTCTGGTGCCATTTTAAAATTCGTCAATACGAACTGTTCTGTTTTTGAGATTCTGCCTTTTATTTCGCATTGCCTCTTTCGCTATGTTGGATGAATTTCTTTGATCCACTAATGTCCAGTAGCATTATGCAATGTCCAGAAGTGTTAAGAATGATTGTGTCACCTCTGAATATGTCAATTTATATTGTGCACTAACCCTCTAATGAGTTGTTTCGAGTTTGGTGTGGAGGAAGTTTTCAAGGGTCAAGAGAGGAGGATGATACGTGATCAAGAGAGTGAAAGCTCTAAGCTTGGGATGCACCGGTGGTTCACCCCTGCATATATCAAGAAGACTCAGCGTCTAAGCTTGGGGATGCCCAAGGCATCCTTCTTCATCAACAAATTATCAGGTTCCTCCCTGAAACTACATTTTTATTCGGCCACATCTTATGTGCTTTTTCTTGGAGCGTCGGTTTGTTTTTGTTTTTGTTTTGTTTGAATAAAATGGATCTAGCATTCACTTTATGGGAGAGATACACACTCCGTAGCATATGGACAAATATGTCCTTGGTTTCTACTCATAGTATTCATGGCGAAGTTTCTCCTTCGTTAAATTGTTATATGGCTGGAATTGGAAAATGATACATGTAGTAATTGCTATAAATGTCTTGGGTAATGTGATACTTGGCAATTGTTGTGCTCATGTTTAAGCTCTTGCATCATATGCTTTGCACCCATTAATGAAGAAATACATAGAGCATGCTAAAATTTGGTTTGCATATTTGGTTTCTCTAAGGTCTAGATAATTTCTAGTATTGAGTTTGAACAACAAGGAAGACGGTGTAGAGTCTTATAATGTTTTCAATATGTATTTTATGTGAGTTTTGCTGCACCGGTTCATCCTTGTGTTTGTTTCAAATAAGCCTTGCTAGCCTAAACCTTGTATCGAGAGGGAATACTTCTCATGCATCCAAAATACTTGAGCCAACCACTATGCCATTTGTGTCCACCATACCTACCTATACTACATGGTATTTTCCCGCCATTCCAAAGTAAATTGCTTGAGTGCTACCTTTAAAATTCCATCATTTACCTTTGCAATATATAGCTCATGGGACAAATAGCTTAAAAACTATTGTGGTATTGAATATGTAATTATGCACTTTATCTCTTATTAAGTTGCTTGTTGTGCGATAACCATGTTTACGGGGGAACGCCATCAACTCATTGTTGAATTTCATGTGAGTTGCTATGCATGTTCTCTTGTCAGGGGCGATCTACACTGAGTTGAATGGTTTGAGCATGCATATTGTGAGAGAAGAACATTGGGCGCTAACTAAAGCCATGATTCATGGTGGAAGTTTCAGTTTTGGACAAACATCCTCAAATCTCTAATGAGAAAAGAATTAATTGTTGTCAAATGCTTAAGGCATTAAAGAGGAGTCCATTATCTGTTGTCTATGTTGTCCGGTATGGATGTCTAAGTTGAGAATAATCAAAAGCGAAAATCCAAATGCGAGCTTTCTCCTTAGACCTTTGTACAGGCGGCATAGAGGTACCCCTTTGTGAAACTTGGTTAAAGCATATGTATTGCGGTGATAATCCGGGTAGTCCAAGCTAATTAGGACAAGGTGCGGGCACTATTAGTACACTATGCATGAGGCTTGCAACTTATAAGATATAATTTACATGATGCATATGCTTTATTACTACCGTTGACAAAATTGTTTCATGTTTTCAAAATCAAAGCTCTAGCACAAATATAGCAATCGATGCTTTTCCTCTATGAGGACCATTCTTTTTACTTTCAATGTTGAGTCAGTTCACCTATTTCTCTCCACCTCAAGAAGCAAACACTTGTGTGAACTGTGCATTGATTCCTACATACTTGCTTATTGCACTTATTATATTACTCTATGTTGACAATATCCATGAGATATACATGTTACAAGTTGAAAGCAACGGTGAAACTTAATCTTCTTTTGTGTTGCTTCAATACCTTTACTTTGAATTATTGCTTTATGAGTTAACTCTTATGCAAGACTTATTGATGCTTGTCTTGAAGTGCTATTCATGAAAAGTCTTTGCTTTATGATTCACTTGTTTACTCATGTCATACACATTGTTTTGATCGCTGCATTCTCTACATATGCTTTACAAATAGTATGATCAAGATTATGATGGCATGTCACTCCAGAAATTATCTTTGTTATCGTTTTACACTACGGGACGAAAAGAACTAAGCTTGGGGATGCTGATACGTCTCCAACGTATCGATAATTTGTTGTGTTCCACGCCACATTATTGATGTTATCTACATGTTTTATGCACACTTTATGTCATATTTGTGCATTTTCTGGAACTAACCTATTAACAAGATGCCGAAGTGCCAGTTGATGTTTTCTGCTGTTTTTGGTTTCAGAAATCCTAGTAAAGAAATATTCTCGGAATTGGACGAAATAAAAGCCCAGAGGCCTATTTTTACACGAAGCTTCCCGAAGACCGAAGACAAGACGAAGAGGGGCCACGGGGTGGCCAAACCCTAGGCGGCGCGGCCCCACCCGCGCCGCCCTATGGTTTGGGCCCCTGTGCCGCCTCTTGACCTACCCTTCCGCCTACTTAAAGCCTCGTGGCGAAACCCCGATGCGAGAGCCACGATCGGAAAACCTTCCAGACGCCGCCGCCGCGATCCCATCTCGGGGGATCCGGAGATCGCCTCCGGCACCCCCCGGGAGGGGAATCATCTCCGGGAGGACTCTACACCGCCATGGTCGCCTCGGAGTGATGAGTGAGTAGTCTACCCACTGGACTATGGGTCCATAGCGGTAGCTAGATGGTTGTCTTCCCCATTGTGCTATCATTGTCGGATCTTGTGAGCTGCCTATCATGATCAAGATCATCTATATGTAATTCTATATGTTGCGTTTGTTGGGATCCGATGAATAGAGAATACTTGTTATGTTGATTATCAAAGTTATGCTTATGTGTTGTTTATGATCTTGCATGCTCTCCGTTATTAGTAGATGCTCTGGCCAAGTAGATGCTTTTAACTCCAAGAGGGAGTACTTATGCTCGATAGTGGGTTCATGCCTGCATTGACACTGGGACAGTGAGAGAAAGTTCTAAGGTTGTGTTGTCTTGTTGCCACTAGGGATAAAACATTGATGCTATGTCTAAGGATGTAGTTGTTGATTACATTACGCACCATACTTAATGCAATTGTCTGTTGCTTTGCAACTTAATACGGAGGGGTTCGGATGATAACTGAAGGTGGACTTTTTAGCATAGATGCGGTTGGATGGCGGTCTATGTACTTTGTCGTAATGCCCAATTAAATCTCACTATACTCATCATGATATGTATGTGCATTGTCATGCTCTCTTTATTTGTCAATTGCTTGTAATTTGTTCACCCAACATGCTGTTCGTCTTATGGGAGAGACACCTCTAGTGACTTGTGGACCCCGGTCCAATTCTCTTTCTTGAAATACAATCTCTTGCAATACTTGTTTTACTTGTTTTCTCAAACAATCATCTTCCACACAATACGGTTAATCCTTTGTTACGACAAGCCGGTGAGATTAACAACCTCTTTGTTTCGTTGGGGCAAAGTACTTTGGTTGTGTTGTGCGGTTCCACGTGGCGCCGGAATCTCGGAGTTGCGCCGCACTACATCCCGCCGCCATCAACCTTCAACGTGCTTCTTGGCTCCTCCTGGTTCGATAAACCTTGGTTTCTTTCTGAGGGAAAACTTGCTGCTGTGCTCATCATACCTTCCTCTTGGGGTTGCCCAACGAACGTGTGAAATACACGCCATCATTGTCTTCTCCCCATTGTGCTATCATTGTCGAATCTTGTGAGCTGCCTATCATGATCAAGATCATCTATATGTAATTCTATATGTTGCGTTTGTTGGGATCCGATGAATAGAGAATACTTGTTATGTTGATTATCAAAGTTATGCTTATGTGTTGTTTATGATCTTGCATGCTCTCGTTACTAGGATGCTCTGGCCAAGTAGATGCTTGTAACTCCAAGAGGAGTACTTATGCTCGATAGTGGGTTCATGCATTGACTGGGACAGTGAGAAAGTTCTAAGGTTGTGTTGTCTTGTTGCCACTAGGGATAAAACATTAGTGCTATGTTCAAGGATGTAGTCACTAGTTACATTACGCACCATACTTAATGCAATTGTCTGTTGCTTGCAACTTAATACGGAGGGTTCGGATGATAACTGAAGGTGGACTTTTTAGGCATAGATGCGGTTGGATGGCGGTCTATGTACTTTGTCGTAATGCCCAATTAAATCTCACTATACTCATCATGATATGTATGTGCATTGTCATGCTCTCTTATTGTCAATTGTTGTAATTTGTTCACCCAACATCTTTGTTCGTCTTATGGGAGAGACACCTCTAGTGAGCTGTGGACCCCGGTCCAATTCTCTTTACTGAAATACAATCTCTGCAATACTTGTTTTCTCTGCAAACAATCATCTTCCACACAATACGGTTAATCCTTTGTTACAGCAAGCCGGTGAGATTGACAACCTCCTTGTTTCGTTGGGGCAAAGTACTTTGGTTGTGTTGTGCAGGTTCCACGTTGGCGCGGAATCCCTGGTGTTGCGCCGCACTACATCTCGCCGCCATCAACCTTCAACGTGCTTCTTGACTCCTACTGGTCGGATTAAACCTTGGTTTCTTACTGAGGGAAACTTGCCGCTGTGCGCATCACACCTTCCTCTTGGGGTTCCCAACGGACGCGTGTCGAACGAAAAGACAATACGTCAATCACGCGCATCATACATCCTCAGGAAAGAAATACCCGACGATCCAGTTGAAGCAAGGCGAATAATTCGACGGTCTAAAGCTTTCACGGTGATCAAAGGAGAACTGTACAAACGAAGTATTTCAGGCGTTCTGCAAAGGTGTGTGTTATCACCAGATTTTGGCTAAATCACGAGGTGGGCCGCGGTCAAGATGGGCTTGGAAGATCACACGTGGAAGATCTCTGAAGCAGCCTTGTTTGGGGAATTTGGGCTATATTGCCCATGTATCTTTAATTACCATAGATTGTATTTAGATTAAAAGTTAGAGTTTATCTCGTGCACGGTTTAGTCCCACATTAGAAAGTCCGCGGGACTATAAATATGTACCTAGGGTTTATGGAATAAACAACAACACAACGTTCACCCCAAAACAAACCAATCTCGGCGCATCGCCAACTCCTTCGTCTCGAGGGTTTCAATCAGGTAAGCGACATGCTGCCTAGATCGCATCTTGCGATCTAGGCAGCACAAGCTCCGTTGTTCATGCGTTGCCCGTATTGAAGCGTCTTTGATGGCGGAGCAACGTAGTATCATAGATGTGTTAGGGTTAGCATAGTTCTTCGTATAACATGCTTCGTAGTGCAACCCTTGCATGTCTAGCCGCCCTCACGCCTATCTCGGGTGTGGGGGCGCACCCTGCTTGTTCATCATTTAGTAGATTTGATCCGGTTACGATTGCTCCTTGCTGTGCAAGGATTTAATATACCAATAGTTAGGCCTTACAAAGGGGAGGATCAGCGGCACGTAGGGTGGCGTTAAGTCCTAAGAGGATATTCCAGGATCAACGTCATGTTGGTTTTGTGGCCTTGTTTAGGATCGGCTTCGAGCACCGTGCGTGGCCGCGAGGCCCTCTTGAGTAGGATGATCCGATTATGCGGTGAAAACCTAAATCGTCGTAGATCTAATTAGCTTTATCTTGATCAAGCAGGACACCAAGTATTCGTGCACCCGTACGAATCATGGGTGGATCGGCTCTTTGAGCCGATTCACGGGAATAGTGAGAGCCGATCGAGGCTCGTATTTAATGTTTACGTGTATGCCATGCATGAACTAGCGAGCATCCCCATCACGCTACGACCGAGGTATAGGTCAGGTGTACCGCCTTGCGCCGCCGCGCGTGACGACCAGAGAGCATTGCGGGCCGTCGCTCGGAGGGTCTCAGCCCGCGGCTCTAGGCTCTTCCCGGCTCTACCGTGTTGTGGTCGCTGCCCGCCGGTGGGTTTGGCGGTCAACACGTGCAGCGCCCGGTGGGACAGCCTTCAACATCCACCACATCGCCATCTACATCCGAGATGGCGGAAAGCCCTCGGTCAAGTACGAGGACCTGCCTGATGACCTCAAGAAGAAATACGACGAAATCAAGGCAGTCCCCGAAGCCGAACTCATCGGCTCCCTCCACCGAACCCTCTCATGGCGTCGAGGTGGAAGGGTTTCACACGAAGGCGCCCTCGATGGGTGGACCTCTCCACCCCGTCAGAAGAACGCACCAGGTCGGTTGTCAGGATGCTGCAGGAGCTCAAGAAGAAGCATGGCGAGATCAAGGCAACCCTCGGGCCGAGCCCATCGGCTCCTCGAAGACCGGCGCGCGATATCAAGCTCGATAGAGACTCAGAGTCGCGTCGCCGGCGTCAACATGGTGGATCTCAGCCACTCCATAGGCCAGCCAAAGTCCTCCTTTGGTGTCAACATGGCAGAGCTTGCAAGCCGCCACGGCAAAGACGAGGCGAAAGCAGCCACTCCCGTGGCAGCGATGAAGGAGGCCGATCCATGCGGCCAGAGCCCCAAGATGATGACGGCAGTGCGACGGGGGAGCGAATAAGACGCGTGCGGTATCAGCGTCCACTCTCCGAGCGCCTCCTCCACAAATATGAGCAGCAGCACGACCGACGTCGGCACTACGACGTAGATGACGAAAGGAATTGTCGGTCTGATGCAAGATCGAAGGTACCGTCGGCATGATAGAAGGCGACGGGTACAATCGTCGCGAAAGAAGGTCGAGGGCAGGATACCATGGATAGGCCTTTGGAGCTGTCCGTTCTTCAAACATTCTGGGACTGGAATGAGGCGGTTGCCAACAATCGAGAACGCGAATGCAAACGAGAGGAAGAAGGAGCCGCTAACGTGTCGCGTGTTCGAGCGTCTAGGGCCTCCCACCTCGGAGCAAGTATGCTGGAGCCCGCTCGGGTAGAAGATCTCGAGGAATTAGAGACGATGATGAAGAAGATAAATATCGTCGGCCCGGGTGGTGTTTGATGGGCTCGGCCATTCCAAAAGCGAAGGGTTGTTACTGCGTGGGTTGGAAGAAGGCTGAAAGGGTGTACTGCACACGCTAAGGAAGGCACGGCTTTGATCGGCCGCCAAAATCCGGCAAACCACGGGCGAAGAAGGTCGGCCACAAAAGAAAAGAGTGGCGCCCCAGCGAAAGCCGATGATGATACATCGTGCAAGCAAGACATAGTGTTCATCCTCCTTCGGAGTTCGGTGCTCCAGGTTTAGATGAGACATCCGTGGCACAACTTGCCGCGGCAGTTATCTTTGAGAAGCCACGAGATAAGAGCTACGAGGCCTGAAGGCCCTATATTTGCGAGGGTATATCGATGGGAGGCCTGTAAACAAGATGAGTGGACACCGGAGCGGCGATTAACATCATGCCGTACTCTATGCTACGTCGGGTGGGACGCTCTAGCTCGGATCTAATCAAGACCAATGTGACATTGAAGCGATTTCAACGGCCAGCGTCGAGGCACAAGGGTTTGAACGTGGATCGGCAGTAGGAAGGAAAACTATCCTACAACGTTCTTCATCGTCGATAGCACGAGCGGTTATCTTTGTCTTCTTTGGAAGGTGGATCCACGGCTGTATTCCTTCCACGATGCACCAATGCATAATACGGTGGGATGGAGACGAGGTAGAGGTCGTCCGGCCGATGATTCAGGCGAGGTTTCAACGGCCGGCATGAACGCATGGGAAGCAGCAGGCCAAGAACCCCTCTCGGGCATCAATTTGCGATGACAGCATCGATGTGACAAAGGGAAGGGTTAAGCTGGTTTTATCCAGTGGCCTTACCGTGTAGTTGAAGCGAAGCGACGTGCAATTGGGCGAGGCTGATCCTTGTGATCGGCCCCAAGGATCTGGGAAGGGATATTACAGAACCATCAGTCAGCGCTCCAATCATTATGGAGGCCGATCTCGGCAATCGGCCAAAATTATCCTCACCACATGTTCTGCTTGCCCTTGACCCTATCAGGAGGCCAGGGTGCGAATTGGCGACGGCAGAGTTCTTCCGCGGATTCGACTCGGGGGCCCTAAACAGGGACATGAAGGTACACGTGGAGATTCAATGCGGGGAGCCGGGAGAGCGACGGTAAAAAAAAAAAAACCGCCTTCAAGGGCATCGAGTACTTCTGGACAGCCGATGCACAGCCATCAACTTTAGTGGAGTTATGCGATGTTTATCGAGTATCCACCAAATCCAGGCCAACGGTGGTGCCTTCTGTTGCTTCGAGGGAATTTCTTCAGCAGCTTCGAGCCGATCCGGGTCTCTGAACGTTTTGTCGAGGATTTCCAATCTCTGGGGCTGGTTCAGCTGAAACGGAAGACTATCGGCTATCTGAGGAAGAAAGAGGATCGGTTTTGGCGCATTCTCTCTGACATTCTCGCCTCAAGTAAGGCTCGGGGGGCAGCAGGCTCGAGCAAGGCTCGGGGGGCAGCAGGCCTGATGGATGCTCTGTTTTACTCTGTTTAAAGAGCCGATGGGGATACCATCGGCTGCTCCTTCGTTACAACCTTCTTCATAATGATGAGTACTGAAGAGGATTATTGTATTTGGTTGGAAAAGTTCAAAGGTTTCCTTAGAGATCCTGCACTTTCCACCAGATTTAGAAAATTATCAGTTGAAGAAGGGAAAAGTGGATTTCAAAGAACCGATGCGGTGCTATCGGCTCAATTCGAATCGGCAAGGTCAGTAGGAGAGGGAATCGGCTAAATTGGCAAAAGAAAGAAATCGGCAAAATCAATTTGGGAAAAGTTCTTCATTGACAGGCGAGATTTCTTACATAAAGAGCTGATTGCTCTCAAAAGGAAATACTAGGGGATGCATGACCCCATCTACTACTACTGGCCCTATTCTAGAGGTCCTATCTACGGGCCATTACGCCCTCGTCGTCACCATCGTCGCTGTCGGCGCTGCTTGACGGGCTCGTCGTCGCTCCCGTGGCCGCCGATCGGGCCCTCATTGCCCTCATCTTCTTCGTCAGCGTCATCGTGGTTGACGAAATTGCTAGGTTGCCAGCAGAACAGGCGCGGGCGGGCTCGTCGGAGGAGGTGTCATCCTCCTCTCTTCCTCCTCCTCCTCCCGGAGGAGTGAAGTCGCGAGAAGCTGTCGTCGTCGCTCTCCTCCTCCGTTTCCCGATGGCGAGGAAGCGGAGGTCGCTCTCCCCATCCGTCAAGGATTGGTCGTCTTCGGACCAGGTGGAGAAGTGGTGGCTTGCTCATTCCCGGCCGCGATGGCGCGGCGGGTGTTGTTGCGTGGACCTCTGCCGGGTTGTACTCCGGCGTCGGCTCTCGGGAGGTGGAGGACTAGCTGGAAGGATCCGATGGAGCAGAGGAGGAAGAAGACATGGTGGCAGGAGGGCCTTTTGAGTGCTAATGCGAAAGGGAGAACTGTTCGGTGCGGTTGAATAAAAGGATGGGGAGTTAATTTTCGAACAGTTTTCGAGGACATGGTGCCAAAACTGTCAAATCGTGCAGGGAAGTTGGGAAGGCAAGTCGTCATGATGAAGCATGCTGCGACAGTTCTGCTTTCTGCCACGACATGACCCTTGGAAGAAAGCAGCAGTGGTTTTGAAATTATCATTATCAAAACCAGGGGGCATGTGTTATCACGAGATTTTGGCTAAATCACGGGGTGGGCCGCGGTCAAGATGGGCTTGGAAGATCACAAGTGGAAGATCTCTGAAGCGGCCTTGTTTGGGGAATTTGGGCTATATTGCCCATGTATCTTTAATTACCATAGATTGTATTTAGATTAAAAGTTAGAGTTTATCTCGTGCACGGTTTAGTGCACGCCCATTAGAAAGTCCGCGGGACTATAAATATGTACCTAGGGTTTATGGAATAAACAACAACACAACGTTCACCCCAAAACAAACCAATCTCGGCGCATCGCCAACTCCTTCGTCTCGAGGGTTTCAATCGGGTGGCGACATGCTGCCTGCGTCGCATCTTGCGATCTGAGCAGCACAAGCTCACGTTGTTCATCGTTGCCCGTACTGAAGCGTCTTTGATGGCGGGCAACGTAGTTATCATAGATGTGTTAGGGTTATCATAGTTCTTCGTATAACATGCTTACGTAGTGCAACCCTTGCATGTCTGGCCGCCCTCACGCCTATCTCGGGTGTGGGGGCGCCCTGCTTGTTCATCATTTAGTAGATTTGATCCGTTACGATTGCTCCTTCTGCAAGATTAGTTTAATATCTGCAATAGTTAGGCCTTACAAAGGGGAGGATCCAGTGGCACGTAGGGTGGCGTTCGCGTCCTAAACGGGATGTTCCGAGGATCAACGTCATGTTGGTTTTGTGGCCTTGTTTAGGATCGGCTTACGAGCACCGTGCGTGGCCGCGAGGCCAACTGGAGTAGGATGATCCGATTATGCGGTGAAAACCCTAAATCGTCGTAGATCTAATTAGCTTTATCTTGATCAGGCGGGATCATATTCGTGCACCGTACGAATCATGGGTGGATCGGCTCTTTGAGCCGATTCACGGCTGAGAGCCGATCGAGGCTCGTATTTAATGTTTACGTGTATGCCATGCGGGACTAAGCGAGGCATCCCCATCACCTTACGACCGGGTATAGGTCGGTGGTCCTGCACTTATCGCCGCGTGTGACCGGAAGAGCATTGCGGGCCGTCGCTCGGAGGGGTCTCAGCCAGCCGCAGCTCTAGGCTCTTCCCGGCTCTACCGTGTTGACGGTCGCTGCCCGCCGGTGGGTTTTGGCGGTCAACAGTGTGTAACACCCGAAGAAGGAAGAGTAATTCTGAAGGATGTACACGAAGGAATATGCGGCCACCACGCGAGTAGTCGAGCCATCGCAGCCAAGGTTTCGGGCAGGATTCTGGTTTGACAGCAATCGAAGGCCAAAGAAATAGTAAGGACTTGCGATGCGTGTCAAGGTTTGCCGCAAAACCTCACTCTCCGGCGAGCAGAACTAGCACCAATACCATTGTCGTGGCCCTTTGCACAATGGGGACTCGATATGGTGGGCAAGTTACAAATCATGGCCGGGAGGAAAGGAATACATGCTAGTAGCTGTCGACAAATTTACAAAGTGGATAGACGAAGCCGATAAATTCCCCAGACGAGCATCCGCAGATAAATTCATAAAAGGCCTCGTCTTGATTTGGAGTGCCTCATAGCATCAAATCAATGACAGTAACTTTACATCCCATGAATTCAAAGATTCTGCAAAGAAGTGGGTATCAAGCTGCACTTTGGAGTTGCATCCTCAAACCAACGGGCAGGTCGAAAGCCAATCAGCATATACGCAATGGCATCAAGAAACGCTGTTAGGACCACTAGAAAAAGCTCGACATACATACTGAAGAACTACCAAGTGTGTTGTGGAGCATCCGAACAACACCAAATCCGGCGACACAAGAAACCCCGTTTTTCTGGTCCATGGCGCGGAGGCGGTACTACCAATAGAAATAGAGCACGATTCCCCGAGAGTCACAGCGTATAATGAAGAAGCTTCAAGGACAGCATTGGAAGACGACGTGAAGCACTCGGCAAGCTCGAGACGAAGTATTATCGAGGGTCACCAAATATCAACGGGACTTGAAGAATTATCACAGTCGACGTTTGCGGCCAAGATCCTTTCAAGTGGAGACTTAGTTCTTCGGCTCACGCAAAAAAGTCATGAAAACTCGAGTCACCATGGCTTGGTCCCTATATCGTCACACGGAAGTAATCGGAGGAGGAGCATACGGGATAAAAGGACAAGAAGACAGGGGTGGAGGAGCAAAACCTGGAACGTGGCGCAACTCGGGCGGTTCTACGCCTAGAGCTAAATATAGTCCTTGTAAAACTTCAATGTCTTGGAAACGCACGAGTTTTTGACGCACTCTTTTCCTTTTTCGGGCACCCAGTGGGCAGGAAAGGTTTTTAATGAGTCGGGCTCGTGGTGCTGCAATATAATAAAGATAGTGGAGATATACTTCTTATTTTTCGACACGCTCGGGGGCTCAACGCCTAAGTCTCAAAATACATACAATATAGATTCACTGAAATATTTCGCCTTGGTACATTAATACCTCGCCAAATATAAAAATCGGAAGACAGCAATCATAAATACAGTGTCCTCGTCAACATCTCAAAGTGCTTTGGTCTAAGAACCTCACAATAAAAATACAGAACGTCGACATCAAAAATACTTGAAGATTGGCAATCCTTCAAGGGAAAAATAAGGATATCTTATTACAACAGAAAGATAAACCTTCAAGGTGGAAAAAATAGTGTAACCTTTGCCCAATTAGGCTCGGGGGCTTCAACAATATAGAGGATTTCGGCAACATACAATAAATTTCTTCGGACATACAAAAAATCAAAAAAGAGTGAGATACAAGGTTTTCAATATAGTACAAATCAGTTAAATCCCAAGATACTATCTACGGACAAGCCTCTGGTTGTTTTATGTTCAGCATAAGAACCCTTGATAAAGAACTCCGAGTCCATCCGAAGAAGCTCATCTATCATTGATTCGGCCACGGGAGCTACCATATCATCGATTGAGTCAATATCATTTTTCCGCCGCGTTTTCTTGGCCAGACAATTAGCAACAATCTTCGTCAGGTCCAACTTTGGATAACAGATGTTTATCATAATCATGGCGAATCTCGCTCCAGCGGAAGTTGAGCTCGCACAAAGTTATGAATGCGGGAGCATCTCTGAATACCTCTAATAATTGAGGAAGAGTTTTGGGAACCTCATTTCGGGGAAATAAATTCCTATAGACAAGGGTTAACGTCGTCGTGCAAAAATTGAGAAATTCGCACTTGGCAAGCACGGTCTTGGAACCTAACAATTTGTTGGGTTAGTTCAGGAGTGGCCCAGAACAAAACAGCCATGGTTAAGGGAGAGATTGACAAGAAGATTTGTTCTCTCGTTTACTCTTTGATCTTCGGCGGCATCAAGAACCGAGCCTATTAAGCACCAAGGCAAAAAATTTGAAGAAAGGCACAGCAAAATAAAGAGAAGGCATCATGAGATCGCAAAAACGTACCCAACATATCTAGCTTCCAGCATCAGCTCAAGCATACTATTTTCTCGGGTCGTGGCTCCCTTTGCTTCTAATACAGCAGCATCCTTAGCAGCCATGGGCTTGTTGAAGAGCAAGTTTTTCTCGTTCGGATGCTTTCCGAGATTGTTCCATCATGGCCAAAGTTTGTTTCTTCATAGATTGAAGTTGTTGTCGAAGTTCTTGCAAATCTTCGAGCAAATATCCCTTGATGAACTTTCGAGGAGATTATGGTCGACTAGTACTTTCTTCGAGAAGGAAGATGCAGGTGAGGCAGCGACAGAGCAAGGAGTGGTCGAGTAATTATCAAATATTAACTGGAAAAGAAAGGCCCAGGATCAATGAAAAGCACGAAGAGGAATTTCATTACTTTCTAGAAAATTTACATGGACATTACAAAAGAAAGTTCTCCAGGAGGACTAAGTGAGTAATTGTCGCCAAGGCTAAAATGGCGACAAGAGCAAAAGAAGCAGAAAGAAAAACAGGAGGCATGCAACTAGACCTCCGGCCTCGAGGAGCTAGGAGTCGAAGATGGCTTGCAAGATAGGCAGGGATTTTTTCGTGTTGGGCTTAGCTGCCTTCATCAATGACTTCCACCTCGATTGTTCTATACGCACCGGTGTAAGCCAGCTTTCGCCCAGTCGATAGTTTGCTGACTATCGGCAACCAAGGCAACAGTGTTTTCAACGGCGACCTTCATATTCTCATGACGCACCTTCAGCCCAAGATCTTCTGGTGGATCAAAGCACTTGGCCAAGTTAAGGAAAGTTGCGGGTTCCTCTTTCTTGCCTGGGAGACAGATTTTGGATGGGGTGGTGGTTTTACATGAGATTTTGCATGATCTCAAGGTTTCTAGGAAACCTGGTATGATTTTGAAACTTGATTTTGAAAAAACATATGATAAAATTCATTGGTGTTTCCTGGTGGAGGTCTTGAGAAGGAAGGGGTTTAATGAAACTTTCATTTCATGGATTGAGCAAGTGGCACAGACAAGTAGAGTGTGTGTGAACATAAATGGAGAGAATGGAACCTTTTTCAGAACTTATAAAGGGTTGAGACAGGGAGACCCTCTCTCTCCCATTTTATTTGATTTGGTTGGAGATGGGCTGAGTGAGATGCTAAATGGGGCTAGGAGGGCAGGTTATGTCAAGGGGTTAGCTCCCAATTTGGTTGAGGGAGGAGTTTCACATCTTCAATATGCTGATGACACCATTATTCTTACTGAGAATGATGAAGGAAGCTTTGCTGCAATTAAATTTATCTTGTACTGCTATGAAGCAATTCAGGATTAAAGATTAACTATCAGAAAAGTGAGATTATGGGTGTAGTAGTCAGTGAGAAAGATTTACTTAGAGCTGCAAACATGATGAATTGCTCTACTGGGGCTCTTCCTTTAAAATACTTGGGGTTACCAGTAAGTCAGAACAAAATCCTAGCTAATGAGCTAGATTTTGTGGCAAAGAAGGTAGACAAAAGACTGGAGTGTGGGTTTAACTCTTTGGCTTCTTCTGGGGCCAGAGCTGCGTTAATTGACGCATGTCTGGATAGTATCCCAACCTATGCAATGGGGTTTTACTTGTTGAAGGAAAGTAATCATTACAAAATGGATATGTCTAGGGCTAGATTCTTCTGGGAGGGTGTTGATGAGAAGAAAAAGTACCACATGGTTAAGTGGGATCGCTTATGTAAACCGAAAACTATGGTGGCCTGGGCTTTGCTGACACTAGAGTTAGGAACATTTGCTTGCTCAGTAAGTGAATTTATAAATTGGAAAGTGGGGCTCAGGAATTGAGTTGTTCATTTCTGAGAAACAAATATATGGGGGAGGCTGGGTTCTACCAATCTAGTGAGAATGGTAGTTCTCAGCTGGAAAAGCCTCCATGAGGTAAAAAAGTGGTATAAGATGGGGCCAAACTACTCTGTGGGTAATGGTAAGAAAACGTTTTTCTGGTTAGATGTGTGAATTGGAGTGTGTCATTTGAAAAATATGTTTCCTGCCCTGTTTGTTTGTTTGTTTGTTTGTTGTGAGCAACAAAATAAGACGGTGAGTGAGGTCCTCATTAATGGGGGTATTTTAATCACCTTTAATAGATCTTTTGGGACAGTGGAGGTAAATGAGTGGGGAGAGCTTCAGGAACTGTTGGGGGATGTTGGGAGATGTCCAGCTTAGTGAAGCAGAGGACAAGGTTAAGTGGGAACTTGAGAAGAGTTGCAAATTCTCAACCAAATCTATGTATCTTTTTATTCTGAATCCGGGGGTTTTGGATGGTAGGCTGAGTGAAATGTGGAACGAATTGCCTCTGAAACCGAAGAATTTCTCGTGGCTTTGTTTCAGCTAGTCAACTGGCTGTGAGGAAATGGCCGGGCTCTATTTTGTGTGTGCAATGTGGCAGTATAGAGGAAGTGGATCATATCTTGTTTTGTTGTTCAATGGCTAGATTGGTCAGGTGCGTATTAAGAGATTGTTTTGAGGTTAGCTCTGTACCCAGAAAGAGAGATGTGTTTGTTGCAATTTTTCTCAAACAAAGAGATAGCAATAATAACCATGTTGTATGGTTTTGGTTAGCTGTTGTTGCTTGGGCACTGTAGCTGACCAGAAACGAACAGATATTTCAAGATAAAGTGTTGTTTAATCCTTTGCACCCGCTTTACCGTGCTTTATCTCTTATGATGCAGTGGAGGCCATTGATCAAGACTAAGCGTCGAGCGGCTACGGAGGAGATGATGGAGGCGATTGACAGGAAGCTGAGAGAGATTGGCTCAGCGAGAGTAGGAGTTGGTTTGGGACTTAGTTTCCTGGGTGTGTTGTTTAGCGAGTTGCAAAACTGTGTAGCCCGTGTCGTCGTCGTTGAGCTCGAGTGTTCTGGGTGTGGTCGCGAGGTTTGGTTTTGTTAGCCTGGTCGATCCTATTCCCTGGCGTGTGTGGCCGTCGTGCTGTAACAGATGTTCTTGTGTGAACCTTGGTTAGCTTTCAATCAAAGCTGGGCGCCCTCCCCCATATGGGGTCGGGTTGTCTTGTTTAAAAAAAAAACGTTTGAAAAAAGGTTAATTGCGTCTAAACCCATGTAACCTCAAATTTCTGAAAGGCAACTGAAATCTTGAATCCGGAGGACTGCAAAAACTGAAAGATTGAAAATCTTCACCTTGAGCCGAGCGTGCCTACAAATTTGAATCCAGCAGCTTGCTTAACCGTGGCTACAAATTACGTACGAGGCTCAGCACTTTGGTAGCCTGTGTGTGCTCTGTTTCTTTCTCTGGTTTTGCTTGGAACGTTGCCTGTTCTGCAGAAGCAGAGGAGGTGGCGTCTCAAGGACACCATCGTTTCTCGCTTGCCATCCCATGGAGCGTATTCGGACGGACAGCCTGGTCAAAAC